>CAEGAF010141710.1:0-31629 GCA_903067075.1 Micropoecilia bifurca | reverse complement strand
AAGGTATCAAACTATTCAGAGCAGGAACTTGGTTCACTTTATTTACTTTACTAATGCATGTCAGCTACAGTTTGGACGGTTTCAATTAAAAGAAACATGTTTTCTCTCCACTTCTTTGATTCATTTTGTCCAGCTGTCCACTTTCAGTCTGTGTCCAACCAGAGCAGGTATTGTGTAGTTGGTGCTTTTAATCAGTTTTCAGTTAAATTAATTCAATCCAGCTTTATAACAGTCACAAAATATCACCAAAATCACTCTGTCACTCTAAAATCGTTCAGAAAATCGCAAGTGGTTTGAATTGTATCGTTTGCTGAATATCGCAATATATATCGTATCGTGGACAAAAATATTGCGTATCATATTGTGAAATTATTGCATCACTACAGCCCTACATTTGAAGACAACAGAAAGCCAACATACCTTCTGAGAAAGAGAGTCAAAAATCCCCCAGAAGAGTTTCTTGGTGAGCAGCAGCTCCTCCTCAGAGGCCATGCCGAAGCCGCCCATCCCAGACGGCAGGCAGTAGTACTTCCAGTTCTGCTCATAGTGGTTGGTCAGCAGCTGCAGAAACACACAAGACACAAAACCTAATTCAGTGAAATACTATAATGAATGAGTGCTGGATATTCTGGAGGAGGGTGAAGCAAATCAGGTGTAAAATGTTCGACGTCGGCAAGAAGGAAACAGATGTGCTTCCTCACCCGGAGAGGCATCTTGCAGTATTCAGTGAGCAGAGGAACGTCGAAGACGAGGCGCCTCAGCAGCTGCTGCATCATGGATGGTCGAAGATGCCTGCAGACAATCAGAGAAGCACATGAAAAATGAAAGAAATCTCAAAGCAGGTTGTGATGACAGCAATAATAACAAAAACAGGAAGAAGAAGTCAAATAACTTCAGTGGGATTTTCTTAGATATCACTTTAAATTCTGGTTTTACTTTTACAATTTATGTTTGGATCCTGCAGGATGATGATCGCTAATCTGTGAACCGCTCACATGTACAGCAGCATTAGAGCTTTTTTTAAATAAAAAAGGAGATAATTTCTGCTAAAAAAAAAAGAAAATAAAATTAGGAATTTAAGTTGCTAGTAAAAGTTTATATTTTTAGAGAGAGAAAACTTCTGCATTTCTGAGTTTGACATTTTTAACATTTGGAAAATTTAACAAAAAAAAACAATTATCCTAAAAAATTACAAATTGTTTGGGAAATGTGTTTCAAAAGTTAGACACTTTCAAATTTTGAAACTCAAATATTTACATGCTTTTGTTCTAGAAAATTTCTGTAATAAATTTTCAACTTATCAAACTCAAACATCTTTATTATTTTCAACAACAAAAAATCTGCAATTAACCTAAAGATTTCTGAGTTTTTCTTGCAAATCTTTGACTTTTCTAAATTAGAAATTTCCAAGTTTTTAGGATATTTCTTAAATTAATCTAAAAATTTCAGATTTTTTTTCTTGCAAATTTTCAACCTATTAGAGCTCAGAAATTTCCCATTTTTATTGAGAAAATATCTGAGATCAACCTAAAGATTTCTGAAATTTTTCTCACAAATTTTCAGCTTTTCCTAATTTTATTTCTAGAATTTTTTTTGTTTTTGGTGTAAATTTGCTCCCTTTTCTAGTGTACAACGTCCCTAACACACCATCAGACACATGAAGCTTCAGATAAAAGTCCTGTAACTCTATTTCCCTCTCTGTTTTCGTGCCAAACCAAGCGAGCGCGTACTTGCAGATGGCCAGCAGACACTCCTCGATGGCGTCGCGCTGGGCTTTGGTGAGCGAGCGACCTTTGGACAGCCGATAGATGGTCTCCAGCGTGGCGTCCACCAGATGTGCGTAGTGCTCCGTGTTGCCGAACAGAGCGGCGCAGCGGGTCAGCAGAGGAAGCAGAGCCGAGCCGATGTAGCGATTCATGGCCAGCGCCGTTTCCGTGGTGCTCAGTACTTCCTGTGGGACGGAGAACAGACATGCGGTCCAGTTTACACACAGACATGAAGTAAAAAGGTGTTTTTATACCTGGTGCTTCATTTAAGAAAGGAAAGCAGAAGTTTTCTGAATAAAACTGAAGCTTAAAAGTGAACAAGAAAAAAATTACTTGAAGTATTTCCAGATATTTTTAATACAAGTTAATTTATTGTGGCGATGCAGCTGAATAGTGACCTGTTTGTTAGCAGATTGCAGAACTTTTTGGCTTATGATTAAAAAAAAAACAAAAAAAACAAACAAATGAGACAAATAAATCTGAAACATTGGACGTTTTCAGACAGAAATTTTCATGGTGCTGACACCTGCTATTATTTCACTAATAAATTTCACTAATAAATCGGTTGTCTGAGACACTTTTGAGAAGCTTTTTCTTCCCTTCAAGTTACTTAAAGGTGTAGTTATTTTAGCTTAGAGTTGTGAATTAGACGAAGGTTCTTTTGGACTCACCGTGTCCAGAGACGCCGAGGCTTTGAGGTCCGGCAGGAACCCAACTTCTAGCATCTGCAGCAGGAAACTCTGGTCCTCAATGCCGTAAACTCTGTCCAGGAAAAGCACCATGGGGGCCTTGTGGTCCGGGCAGAAGCAGGCCGACATGTCGGGTTCTGTCACGGATCCGTCTGCAGCCCAGATTAAATACCTCGGATTAAACACTGCATCTATTGTTTTAAATTTCACAGTGTGTTTTAGAAACCTACTAAAGACAAGAGGAAGAGGACAAAGTTAACTGAAAGTAAAAAGTTAATAGTTTAAAACAATCCCAAATGATGCATGTGCCACAATAAAAATGTGAATAATAAAAAAGTAGCAGCGCAGATAATTCAGAATTTGTTGCTGCTGCCACATTTGTACACAATAATTTAGGTAAAATTATGTATTTATATTGTTACAGAAAAAGGAAAACTGCTGTTTCTTTAGTAGCAAAGGCTAACAAAGCCAAAAAGGTTGATGGATGTTTACATATTATAATTTAAAAAGACTTTTTGAGATTCTTAGATGGAAAATTGATCAAATTATATTCCATTTTCTGAGATGTGATCTGTGCATTTTGACAGCTAAAACATGATTATAACTTTAAAACTAAACACCATTTCCTGCGCCAGTCGAAAGCTTTTTACTCTCACATTTCCAGAAATGAGTCCAGCCAGTAAAATGTGCCGACCTTTGTTAATGACAGGCATCTTGAGGGGGATGCTGATGATGCCCACCAGGTCAGACGTGGGAACCAGAGAGCGCAGGATGGCTCTGATACGCAACGCTTCACCTTTTCCTGCATTGATAAGCTGCAAAGAAAAGACGAACACTGAACACTGGATCATGCAAAGTGCAAAAAAGCCCAAATTTAATTATGAAATACAAAGTAAAATCTATGTGCATTAGATACAGGTATCTGAGTTCCAGTCTATACAGCTTTCCTTCTCTTATTGCTATTATTTTGTTTTCAAAGTCAGTCATGAATGGAAATATCTCCAGTAAACACGCTTGGAACTTTTGTGAAAAATGTGCTGGAAGCCCGTTAATTGATTTATAATTAATTATTTGCCAGCCAGCCATTAATTGAGGCGTAAATGTAATTTAATCAACAGTTTCCCTCACATGCATCTCTGGAGCGCAGCGTCCCAGCAGGTCGATGAGGGCGGAGTAGAAGGACATGATGGCGTTGCCCATGTGGATAACTTCTCCTTCCTCTTCACCAGACCTGCAGCACACAGACAGGAGCCTGGGATCAACTTTCTGGCTTCCATCACAGCTTCTTTTTGCAGTTTTCTTGGTGTGTAACTGCGTTTTGAGCTCCTTCCTGCCCACTGCATTGTACATTTCACCGATTGTAATTCCAAAATGCCCGACTTCGCCTCAGGCTATAAATACATTCGGCATTAAAGCTCCACTATGTTTCAGCATCTGCATAACAATGTGAACAAACACCTGAAGAAAGCAGCTGCAGCGCCAGTAAATATCAGAGCTACAACTATGTTTTTTCCTAATTACCTAATTAAATCTGTAGCTTTGTAAAAATGTTGCTAGAGAAGATTTTCAGTCTGTCCTGCTGGAATTTTCTAGATAAACACAAAGCAGTTCATAACTGGGAAGTGTACGAAGCCGACTGGGGACATGAGAAAAAACCTTTTTCATTCCCTTGTAAATAAGTAAATATGCTGATTAATACAGACACAAATGTCAATTTAAAATTTTAAATATATAAACATTCAAAGAGCCTCAGTGAAGATGTGTTTATTATAGAAACTGAGTTTTAAAATGAGAAAGTTAAGATTTTTTCCTGTGGATGGAGGACAATTAAGCTGCTTTGGATCTTTAGCAACACAATAAACTCATAATTAAAAACATAGATTTGCCCTACAAAACAGATCCAGCCTTGATTCCTTTGAAAAACTCAATGAAGAGCATCTGGGCCTCTGATTTCCTTTGGGGTTTTTTTAAACAATCTGATGAGGTCGATGTAATTGATCAAAGGTGGAATGAGAGCAGCATCTCTCTTTTGATCAAAATAAGAGCTTCTCAACAGTATCTGATTCTTTTACCCTTAAGCTGACCTTCGAAGCTTCACGCAGAAATGAATTCTAACCTTTAAAAGTGACATATTTTGGTTCTTTGAACAGGATAGGCATATATGTGCATTACAAAACATATTCATAGTATTTTTTTTTTTTACACAAAATCATTCTTAGTGAGATTTTAGTCTGCCGAGTTCTGCATATTTCCCAGACTGAGCTGTTTTAGGGCCACTTGTCACTTTAAATCCAAATTTAAAGTGCCAACATTTACATTCGCACAAAAACATGGCTGCAAACAGATGCATAATTACACAACCGTCCATCTTTGCCTCCTGTGCAACCAACAAGAAAGTAGCAAAATGTTTCTGGATATTAAATCAACAACAAAACACTTATCTTTTCTTGCAGCCATTGTACTGCGCATACAGTGATAAAAACCAGCTGACCAAACATGCTGGAACTCTGCTGAAGTTGCTAAGTAACAGGCTGGAACTCTGCTGAAGTTGCTAAGTAACAGGCTGGAACTCAGCTGGGGTTGCTAAGTAAACAGCTGGAACTCAACCGGGGTTGCTAGGTAACGGGCTGGAACTCAGCAGGGGTTACTAGGTAACGGGGTGGAACTCAGCCGGGGTTGCTAGGTAACGGGCTGGAACTCAGCAGGGGTTACTAGGTAACGGGGTGGAACTCAGCCGGGGTTGCTAGGTAACGGGCTGGAACTCAGCAGGGGTTACTAGGTAACGGGGTGGAACTCAGCCGGGGTTGCTAGGTAATGGGCTGGAACTCAGCCGAAGTTACAAGGCAACGGGCTGGAACTCAGCTGCGGTTGCTAGGTAACGGGCTGGAACTCAGTCGGGGTTACTACGTAACAAGCTGGAACTCAGCTGGGGTTGCTAGGCAACGGGCTGGAACTCAGCAGGGGTTACTAGGTAACAGGGTGGAACTCAGCTGGGGTTGCTAGGTAATGACACAGAGCCAGTGAGGCTCATTTCCTAGACACCAAAAAACATTGACTTATTGCCAAAATAATGGCTGGGTGTTTCTTTTGAGAGCTTGGGTTGTTTTTAGAAGCAATTGAGACTCAAATGGAAATATAAAAACATGAATTTTGCAGAGCAGGTTCCCTTTTAAATAGGATTTTGACCAAGTCTGGTTTACAAGCTGTAGGGAGAGAGTGAAACTGGAGATATTTCTACCCCGCGGTGGCTCCAGCCGGGCTCTTGGGCAGGTCCAGCGCGGGATCCTCAGAGATCTTGATGGCCTCCTTCATTGCAGCCAGCAGACCCTGTCCCCCCTCGCCTCTCAGGGCGGGGCCGAAGCACTCGGGACGTCGGATCAGCAGCTTCACCACCACGTTAGCATTTTCCTCCACGCTCTCACCTACAGCCAGAAGGAGCTCCACATTAATCTTCCGCGCACATTAACGATTCATATCACGCACAAAAGGAATGGACGGAGTCAGCTGGAGCACAGTTATTACTGGAAGTGTTGAAAAAGCTGACCAACATTTTTACTTCTTAGTCCTGGCTACTCAGCAGCAGCTTGGCAGCCTTTCCTGGCAGATTTCTCTTAGTCACAGCATATCCTGTTCTCATTTCTATCAACATAATGCATTTTTCTATTAATCTGTGTGCACAGTTCACATTTACCTACATAATCTATTCTAAATGATCTCTTTTTAAACACAACCACAACTTTTCTAAGCTATATAATTCAATTTCAAGGTAATTACTAAAGATTGTCGGAGCTACACCATTTAATTCACTGAAAGATTATCTCTGAGGGAATATCTGATATGAAAGTTGACTGACGTACCATTGCAGAAGACGACAAATCTCAGGAATGAGAGGTAACGCTCTCCCTCGATGGGGTTCCAGCCCAGGTCCGGGTAACCCTTGGCAACCAGTATGGCACAGCTCTGCAGGCCGCATCCTGCCAGGTACGTCACCACCTGAACACACACAGGTATGGGTGAGACTCCTGGGTGTTTCTGACGTTATTTACAACAACTAAATGTGTGACAATATGGACTTGTGTGTTTCTAATCCCAAAATAATATCCAAAATGGAAACATTTGTCCTGAACCAATAAGTTTTTTGTTATGATTCATTTCATCAACATACATTTATGTATTTTTAGGTAAAACGTGACTAGAGCAAACTGAATTATGCTTCAAAAATCACAATGTTTGATAAAAACAGTCAGCAGGAGGAAAAAAATAAAACTACCAGCTGTGTTTGGTTCACCACTAAATGGATCAAAGTTGTTTTCAGAGGGTTTCAGAGTATTAAGACAAACATGCACGCAGAAACCAAATACTTTTTATTATCGTATTTTCCGCACTATAAGGCATACCGGATTATAAGGTGCATAGAATAGACGCTACAGTAGAGGCTGGAGTTACGTTATGCATCCACTAGATGGAGCTGCACTAAAGTGAATGTCAACAAAACAGTCCTGACTCTGGTCAGCGAGGAGAACCTTCCATGACTGGGCCGGACGATGGTCACCCTTCTCTGTTTGCGCACAGCATGTTCCTGGAGAACGTGGTGCAAAATGACCTGCAGACGACCTGATTATCAGGTCGGTAGGAAGATGGGTCAGCCGAACTTTATTAACAAACCAGCTTTCTGACAGCTATCCCAGCATGCACTGCGCGCTTCTTCTTCTATGAGCAAAAATGAAGTCGGCGGCTGCTTACTGTAGTTGCTAGACCTGTTGTGGCTCAATATTGGTCCATATATAAGGCGCACCGGATTATAAGGCGCAGTCGGCTTTTGAGGAAATTTAAGGTTTTTAGGTGCGACTTATAGTGCGGAAAATACGGTAACTTATCTGAAATTCAAACTGTGCAGTCTTAAAAAGTTTTTTTTAATATACAAGTACAAATTAATATAGCACATCACTACAACTTTTATTTTACTTTTTATAGGTTTATGTTTGAGTAAAATAAAGATTTTTATTTTATTTTATAAACTACTGACATATCTCTGAAATTACAAGCAAAAATGTATTTATTTGAAGAAAATGAGAAATGCAGTGCTTTCAGAGCTCTAATAATGCAAAGATCCTATTAATTTAGAAACAACAATACTGATGTTTTAACTCAGATCAGAAATCAATATTTGGAGGAAAAACCAGGAGGTTTTCAATGGATTTCACTGTAGTGGGTTCTTCATTTTTTATCACCAAGTTAAAGAAATAAATTATTTCTCTAATTAGCATCACTTTAATAAAACTCTGTTAGTTAGAATTTGTTATAATTTATTGAAATGCACCTGTATGTGTGTCATTTTCGCTCATCATTTCAAATCTTACAACAGATTGATCATTTGAGGCTAACCTGGCATGTTTAGTTGTTTAAACTTTGTTATTTTCCATGTTTGCCAAACCTTTTCCAGGTCAGGTTCCTCCAGAGCCAAAGCCAGACTGTTGTTGTCCATCACTGAAGATGCTGCGACATCCAGAGGAGTGGAGCCTCGCATCGCTTCAGACGCTGAACACAAACAAAAATGTTAATTTTAAATGAGACAATAAAAGGTGGTAACATATCACATCATATTCAATGTTTCTGTTTCTACTGCAAAGCCTTGAAAAAGTGCTCAAATTTTCTTTTCGTGTAAAATGATCCATGGTCTTCAAATTATTTACAACAATCTGAAAGGTTTGGTTTCATCACCCTGAATCCACCTGTGTGCTATTTAATCTCAAAATAAATGCAGCTGTCAGATCATGACAGGAGAAATTACCCACAGGAGCCAGAAGGAGAAAGTAAAATATTTATACTTTAAGAGAACAGTCACAACCACTTAGCCTCGCTGCAGTCACAGCTTTGAACCAGCCAAGAGAAAAACTCATCCTATTTTTAGCTACACGTCACCGAGGCGTGTTTATTTTTTAAACTTTATTTAAAAATTAAATACTTCAAGGTTTTTGTTTTATTTATTTTACATGAAATTTACAGTTAAGTTTATAATAATTTCATACTCTTTCCACTGGAATATCACAGAATTATTCATTTATCTGTTACCAAAAATCATACATTTGTGTGTAAACCTCTCAAGTTTAGACATCTTATAGACTAACTAAAAATTCTATATCATTTTTTAAAAAACCATTATAAATCAGCAAAAGAAAAAAATTAACAATATTTTATATTTCATAGACATCATTATATATATATATATATATATATATATATATAAAACTTTGGTCCAAGCACTGAACCCTGGGGGACTCCACAATTAATCTTCACTTAAACATCTGGGCTTTGTAATTGTACAAACTGTTTCCTATTTGTCAAATTATTACTTAGCCAGTAGTAAAATGTCCATTTTCTCCCATATCCATGTGATTTAAGAGTAATAAAGTGTGGTTAGCTGTATGAACTGCTTTCCTTAAATACATTTATTCCATTTGTACCAAGAAACTTCCATAATATATTTTGTTTCATTTCTATAGCTGCTCTAATTTAATAATTTAATTCTAATAATGTTAACAGTGGACAGTAAATTGGGAATTTATCACCTTTTCTTATAATTTAAAGGTCTTAGACTTTGGCATACACTTAGTCTAACAGTTTTGCCAAACTAAAAATCTGAATTTTGATTTTAAAAAATTTATAAAGTTAACATTCAAATTAAGAGAATTCTAGTCAGCTTATGAAAACACAAGAAGAAAATGTGTTTCCACAAGACCAAACCAATCAAAAATAAAATGATCTTTCCAGATTGTAAACTTCTAATGATTTGTCACGATAAATTTTGCTGGACGATAAATTGTCCCAGAAGTTATTGCAATAAACGATAATATAGTTTTTTTTTCAAAGATCATTTTCAACTTATACAAAGAACATTTAAATCCTAATGGACATTTAACACTGTAAGTGGAGGACATTTTAAATATTTAAAATAAACAAAACAACAGAAAAAATAAAATAAATCATAAAGTCTCTGAACCAAATTGACTGGTTGGGGCCAGTGAAAACTTTTGTCATCCAGTTTTTGTCTCTCCTATTGTTTCATGATCTTATTTTAAAAGTCACATTATACAGACGATGCCCTCCAAGTATTTTCTGCAGATCAAATTATGCTTTCAAAGAGACTTGGCAAACGTCTAAAGCAGGGAGTGCCCAGCTTCAGTCCTTGAGGGTCGGAGTGCGCCATGTTTTAGGCGCGTCGCTCCAACGCAGCTGATTCAAATGACTAATTAACCTCGTCCTCAACATGTCTTCAGGTTCTCCACTGGTGAACCCATCATCCGACTCAGGAGGAAATCTAAAACCTGTATGACTTTGGAAGCCTCTGATCTAATGTGTTTTGTTGGACAACAACTGTTGTGTGCCGCTGTCAGTCCCACCCTGCGTGTCTCACCGTTCTGCCATCCTGCTCAGTCCACCAGCTGCCTTCCTCTTAACCTGATATCTCGGCTGCATTTGGAAACACGGCCTGTTTATGACTGAGTTTTAACACCAATTGGCTGAAAACTCTTTAAAACAACTTGGCATTTTAATACAAAACACGCAGCATCAGTAAATACCTCAGTTCTCTTATGATTTAATATAGAAATTCCTTATTTTTACAGATTTCTGCAGTTTTACTAACAACAACCTTAAAATAGTAGTCAGATCTAGTTATCTGCCGGTTCCAGAAATTACAAAACTACACAGTGTTAATTTTCAGAATGGGGCCCCGAGTCTTTATGGGCCCTAAGCAGATTTTACTCTGGGGTGCCTCATACTAACATGTCAAAACCAGATACTTCATCATTCCTAAGCTACATTATGCACGTGCCGTACCTACCATTACTAGCTCATAGTGCAAAAACACAAACTCTTACCAAGTATTTTTAATCTAGTTTCTAGAGAAATATCTTACTGCACTTGAAATAAGACAAAATTAGCTCAGAAGCAACTTTTTAGCAAGATAAAGGAACTCGTTTTAAGTCAATAATTCCTTATTATTGATTAAATGTGTTTTATAATTGAGACATT
The DNA here is from genome assembly GCA_903067075.1 of Micropoecilia bifurca. Classification (NCBI taxonomy): domain Eukaryota; kingdom Metazoa; phylum Chordata; class Actinopteri; order Cyprinodontiformes; family Poeciliidae; genus Micropoecilia; species Micropoecilia bifurca. Next base: position 21,140 of record CAEGAF010141710.1, on the reverse strand, counting down.
TCCTGATTTATAGTACGAGGAAATATCTTTGTGTTATTTCCTCATATTAGTGGAACCAATACTTAGGAATATAAATTAGTATTAAGGAATTATTGACTTAAAACAAGCTCCTATATCTTGCTCAAGAGCTACTTTAAAGTTAGTACACTTGAAATAAGGCGTTTACACTAGAAACTAGACCAAAAATACTTGGTAAAACTTGTAGTTTTTGCAGTGTACATCATAACGGTATTATTATGGTTCTCAATTTAAATATTACAGGAGTAGCAAACTAGCAAAGATGCTCTAATTAATTTGCATTTTGAAATGGAGAGCGGTATTTACTAGGGATGCTCCGATCAGGTTTTCTGATGCCGATTCAGATACTGATTATCCAGGAGGCAGATCTCTGCCGATTCCTTGATAGTTTAACAGTTTGTGAACAAGTTTAATCAATAATTCTGGCACAACCGGCCCTTTCAGAGCGCTGATGATCTGGATTTGGTCCAACATGAAAAAGAGTTCGCTGCCTTACCCAGTCCAACGCTGCTGTTCTCCAGCAGGTAGCTCAGGTGGTCAAACATGGCCTTCTGGTTCTGCCGGCTGATACGGCAGAAATAGCACAGAAATCGACAGCAGCTGGCCACCATCTTGGGAAAGGCAATCTCCTGTAGAAAACAGACACACGGTTTTAGATTCACTTTAATACAACTGGGAGATTCAGAGAGGATTTTTTTATTGCATATCAATCACTCGACTTATCCCAGAATTGAGTTAAAATTACTGTAAAGTATTGACAAATGGTGAAAAATGCAAGTAAACTAATGTTTTAAAGAAAATCTCATCAAGCAGCTGCTTAACTTTCAATCACACCAAATCCCACTTGAGTCATGAGCAAATCTGGACAAGTAAAGTAACTTCTCTGAATGTCCGTCTATCGTAAAGCCTTTTTAGCTATTAAAATGTTATTCTTTTATTATCAACCATAAAGAACCTGATTGTATAAATAAAAGCTAATTAATGATGCAACCTAGATGGTCATGAAATACATACTACAGCCCCCGGGAGCTTAATATGGCCACAGTGAGAGGCGTATCGAGTGGCGGACTGGAATCCGTCTCTGACTGATCCGATCGTCAGCGTTAGTTATCGGGTCTTAGAGCTTCCCGGAGGTCCGTCTGTCTGTCAGGCTGAGGCTCAATCCCTGTTTGGTTCTGGCATTTAATCCCAGCTGGCTCCTCCAGCTTCTGTCAGCATGCATTCAGAAGCCGCTCTCAAGCCGGGTCCAGTGCCTGCGCCGTCTCCGTTACTCCTGTGGTTCTTCAGGGTGTTAGGCTGTTGCTTTAGGCTCCTCTTGCGTCTTAGGATAAAATTTGTTTTAAGTACAACCTAATGTGAATTTAAATTTAGCCTTCGCTCATATTTCACGACAATACCTGATTTTATAGGAGATGCTATGACTGAATAATTAAAATATATTAAATAGCACCGTCTGCAATTACCAAAGTAAAAAGTTTGCAAATATTTTTCTTTACTTGGGTAATTTTTTTCAGTACAGAAAACATCCCACATTTAGAAATATATTTTCTAAAAATGCAGAAGTGCCAATGAAAGATGTTTGCTGCAGTAGGCAATAAATCAATAACCATAAAAAATAGTGAGAAAAAAAAGTTCTCACTATGTTTTATGGTATTTAGCAAATAGAAATAATTTAGGTAATTCTTGTTAAGTTAAAACAAGAAAAGTTTGGTTGATTTCACTTCAGACAGAGTGTATGTCTTTTCATTTGGTATATGTAGTGTTTAATACATTTATTGAAAGGTGTTTATTACAAATAAACAAGCATACAAGAGTTACCAATGAGAAAAGAAAATTATAAAATAATTCTCAATTTCTCACTGTCATTGAAGAGTGCAAAACAATCTATTCTGCTATACAATACCAGATCAACCAGCATAACTAGAAATCATCTTTTCCTGAACCTGCGTTGAGGATAGATTAAAGAAAAGAACATTTCTTTCCTAAGTTGCTCATTACACATCTGAGTTTGTCCAGTTTTAATTAGGATTATTCATCCCTAATCCAGAGTCATCTGGTGTATGTAAATATCTGGTTTAAACTGCCTGTGTGTGTGTCGGGGTTTCATAACCTTAGGGAACCCATTACAATGTGGGGTTATGGGGATAATGCTCTTTGTGGGGACATTTTCTTAGTCACCATCAGGGAAATTGTTTTTGTGTTAGTGGTTAGGTATGTGATGATTACGTTTAGGGTAAAGGTTAAAGTAAAGGTTAGGCTGTAAAAATTAATGGAAGTCAATGCAAAGTCCTCACAAGGGATGAAAACACGACTGTGTGTGTGTGTGTGTGTGTGTGTGTGTGTGTGTGTGTGTGTGTGTGTGTGTGTGTGTGTGTGTGTGTGTGTGTTTTACCTGGGACTTGTCTCCACCCAGGACGTTGACCATGACCTCCATGACCGTCTCATGCATCCCCAAAACTCTCATCAGATTGGGATGCTGGTAGAAAACCTTGTTGTTCATGATGTCCCTGTAACCACAAAAACGAAATAAATCTATGCGTTTATCACCGTTTATCTCCAGAACCGTGTTCCCTTCGGTCCTCTTACCCGAGTCCATCGATCATGAGCTTCTCCTCCTCCTTGCCCATGCGCACTGAAAGCAGCGACCTGATTTGACCCAGAGAGGCCAGCAGGTTGATGGCGTCCTGCACCGAGGCGGCGCTGATGGTGTACGACTTCTTCATGGCCCGCAGCAGTTCGCCGATGCCGTCGTACTGCCTCCTCAGCAGGCTGAACATGACTCGGACCAGCTGCGGGTCCTGGATGTGGGACTCCTGGGCCCAGCTGGTGATCGTCTGAGAAATCAGCTCCTTCAGGTTGGCTGGAGGAGGAAGGAAAACACATCAATCTCCATCGACTCAGCCACACAGAGGCTTTTAAACGTGATCGGTTTAAAGTTGTGACTCTGCATCTCAATTTTTGACTGCGCCACTAAAAGACCTTCATTTTGTTTCGGAGCCTTTCAGTAACAGACTTTCTGGTGTGATTTGGGTCTTTCTCCAGCTACTTGTGCATCACACTGTCACCGCCATGATTGACTGCAGGTTTGATGTCCGTTAGTATTAGTGTTGCTCAATAAGAATGAGCAAAACTACAATGGCACATTAGGGCCATTATAATCAGAAAAAAATAAGGACATTTTTGAGTTTTGAAAGCTAAAAACGTGCTAGAAAAAAAAGGAAAAAATTCTCTGATTTTACTCAGAAATTGTCTAGAAAAAATACTGAGAATTTCTGAGTTTGAAAAGTTAAAAACTTGCTAGAAAGAAAATTTACATTTTAGATTGAACTCAGAAATTTTTTTTAAAAAAAGTGAAAATTTCAGAATTTCTGTAATTCGTACAAAACTAGACATTTTTTTAGAAGAACTGCAAGAAACTTGATATTTTCCATCAGAAAAAAAAATAATATCCAGATATATTTCATTTGACATTTTGAAACTTTAAATATACTCCCAGAAACGTTCAAATAAAACCTAAGGACACACGTGTCAAAAGTCAAGGCCCGTGGGCCAAATCTGGCCCGTCACAGCTTTCTATGTGGCCCTCTGGATTCCAGACTAAACATAAAGTGTGATTAAATATTATGTTAGCAATCAAATCAGTGCAGATTTTATCCGTTTACTGTCAAATTACATGAATCAGTCCCTCCAGTTTCTTCAGAATTATCCTGGAAATGCATGCAAAAATCAATAAATTCCTGCCCTTTTCTGCCCTAATAAATGGGAATTTATTGCAGATCTTTCTCAAAAATCATCAAAAACTTTCTTCTTTCTTACCTCAGCTTTAATTGAAGTCAGATTATAGTTCATGATCTGTACAGCGAGTGATAAAAAGTCGCATTTACCATCATAAATAAGCACAAATATTTCCAGCTTAGTACCACCAACACTGATTTTTATTGCAAAAAAAAAAATCACAAAAAGAATCACAAAATCCGGGAGTGAAAAGGGACTGAAAAGATGTTTAATATTATTTAATGTTAAGGATTTAACAGTTTGTGAACAGATTTTATCAATACATTCTGGCACAACCGGCCCTTTAAGAGCATTCATGACCTTGATTTGGCCCAAAACGAAAATGGGTTTGACACCCTTGCCTTAGGGCATGTTTAGCATCAGCTTGCTGTAGCCAAACTCATAATTTGGCTATTTACTCACCTTAAAACACACTGCAGAAAGGATAGTATTGCAGCTAAACTCACAAACCTGAAGTAGCCACTCTTCTCTCTTAGATAAACGTTGTCCAACTCTCTGTGATAACATCGGCACAGCAAAGGCATTGCTGAACTTTGAGAGTTTCAAAGCACATCTGTAGCAAACAAAGGGTCGTATTCCAGCAGAATCCTAATGAGGAACGAGGCAGGGAGCCGAACGGCCTGAAGGTGAAACGCCGACGGCTTCACAGCTGCTCTGTGTCATCTACCCCTATTACACTTTCAACAAGGGAGTTTAAACACAAAATAACTCACACTTGCTGCTTTTTCTTGCTAGTGTGTTGCACCTTCCTCTCTGGAACAAAGTTCAACAAACCAATTAATCTGATAACCTAAATCACTAGCAAAGCGTTTTTCAAACTCAACTCAATCTCACCGTTTCCAGATAAAATTCCTAAAACTAAAAGTAGGGCCTCAACACTAATTTGTGTTTCAGAATATCCCCGGTTATCATTTGTCACCTCTATGTAGCTCTTCAATGATGCAGGCTAGCTGGGCGAGAAAGGAGCACAGCATTAAAATTCATGGCCTCAAGTCTTACAGACTCTGCAGATTAGTCTTTCTATTATATGAACCTGGACAAAGCCACACATTCACCAAAAGGAAGCAAGTGTAAAAACCACTGACCCCAGCCTGAACTGAAGTCCAGCACTTGCCAACAAGTATCTGAATAAAAACAGGGGTAAATAAATCTCCTTTCTCAGATTATTATTGTGGAATCAAAGTGAACTTGATTTGATCTTGAGCTGAAGACGTTTGATGTGAAGCTGGATAAATATTTAAACATTTTCTTTACTGACACATTCAGACCCTGGAGGACGATTTGGTCCTTTTTCTAGCATGAAGCCAATCAGGTTTTCACAGATCATTTTCCTTTTTCCAGTGTAACGGAGGACGAGGGGAAGGAATCAGGCTCGTAATCTGTATGAAATGTCAGCTGTTGGATCACCAGAACCTTCTGCTCATCGGTGTGTTGTTGTCTTACTCGGGACGGCCTGTTCCGTCTCTGCGGGCTCCTCCTCTGTCTTCTGAGGCGGACCCTTGATCTTGTAGAGCAGAGCCAGGAGCCGACCTTTAATCGATGTGTCCTGCTCTTCCTCCTCCTCCTCCACAGGGATTCCTGCCAGGGCAAAACGCCTTTCTTTGAGTTTTAATGCGATGGCTCGACATTTACAACAAAGTTGCTGCTAAATCAGGCGTAAATAATCCCTGTCAAGTCTTTAAAATAAAGACATTTACACTGCAACCTGTGGCTCTTTGGAATAATTCCTCCTAACAGCTTTGTTAAAAATGCTTTTTTTTGTTTCTCATCATTTTATGTTATCCAACAAGAATGAGTCACGTTTAACTATAATTTATTGATTTTACAGTCTGATTTTTAATAACACATTGACGGTTAAAGTGAAACTTGCACATTGCAGCAAAACAGTATTTAGATTTTTTAATGTAGATGAAAAACCAAATGCAGCCTAGCAGGTTTTTCTTCAATATTTGTAGTAATTTCCTTAAAAATGACGCTAAAAAAACCAGAAATATGATTATTTTTCTTGTCATTAGGTTGCAAATCAATTTCCCTACCACAGATTAAAAATTACCTTCATGCTAAATCCTAAAAGTAGAAATAAAATGGTTGTTATTTAAAAAAAAAAACATAGCATAGATGTCTATAAGTTGTCTTTTGTTGTAAAAATCCGGTTACAGTTGCAGCTGTGTGTGGACTGAGAGCAGAAACCCCTGGTTTAGTCATGATTGTCTAACTGTAATGAGCAGCTGGACTCTACCACAGTGCAGCCGTAATTCTTCATGGAAAGACGTGAGTTCATCCTGGATCTCCTCGGGACAAGGGCAGTCCTCCCCTGCACTGAAGTTCAGCAGAATGTTGATCTGAAAGAAACAAGACGAGCTACAGAAGGTTAGAGGAACAAAACGTCGAGGGAAACCTGAAAGAAGAACAAGAATTAATGAGGATGAAATGAGCAAATAAGATAAAGATTTAACCAATGAAAATGAAATTTAAAGCAGGAATAATAGTGGAGATCAGATAATCTGAGACAGTCACGTGAATAATTACTTGCATAATCCCTCAGGAATGTCTCCCAATGACTTGGATTTTAAAACAACTAGAGCTGGAGAAAAACACGAGGAATAAAGAAACAAAATCTTAGATTAAGAAAATGTATCTGAGCTCATTAACCAACATGAATAAATGCTGTATGATTACGAACCACAAACCAGTGTTAAATAAACCCAACCTTTCTATTTAAGACCACGTAAAAAAGCTCCATACAGACTCCTATTCACTATTAAACATTAATACTTTCTAGTTTTATCCATATTTCCATCAGCATCAGACTTACATAATGTAAGCTTAAAATCTTCCACAACAGATTACGACGACCTTCAAACTTTAAATTGAAAACATAAAACACTTTCAGCGCTGTCATTTCATATTTTCCTGCTCTTAAATGCCAGATGTTGGGCTCGACCGCACAGCCGATTCAATTTAGCTTCGCATGCGGCCCAAGCTGCCCTTTGGGTATTCCAACCCGAAATACAGTTAGGAGACGATGGAAACCGAAAGCATTTTGAGGACTACAGACCCTCTGTGAAGGTCTCTGACTGATGAGTTTTTAAAGGTTTTTCTCTCACGGGGAAAAAATTAAACAGGAAGAGTTGAAGGAATCAGATGATTTAATGCTTTATCAGGAGATGCAGCACCTAAAGTTCACGTTTTTCCAGCTAATTTGAACAATTTGGTATGCAGAGTGAAAAATACTCAGCATTATGAGACTCAAGACAAACATGTAGAAGAATATTCACCAACATATTGGCCTGCCTTTAACTTCTATTAATGAGAGAATATCTGTCAAAATTAACTATTGCTCTAAAAGTCCACTAGTAATGAAATAAAAACCTGTCCATCTCTTATTTGATTTTAATCATAAGCTAATAGTTTTTCACGTGTAGAGCCGTTAAAGAGCAGCACCTGTTCATGTGGCGGCGAGCGAAACTCCTTGGTCTTCTTGGCCGTGACGGCGGCGGACATGTTGAACGCCAGCATCAGCTCGTTGTAGCGAAACTTCTGGTTGTACTGGAGTTTGGAGACGAAGCGGTCGGAGAAGGAGACGATGGCCTCGATGCGGTGCTGCAGCTCGCAGTCGCAGAAGTAGTGCAGCAGCTCGCACATCTGGAAACAGCAGAAATCAGACCAGATAAAGAACATATTTCATCTCTATCTGATGAGATAAAGGTAGTTTTGACTTCATTAGAACTTCATTAGATCTCAAAGGTGACCTATTATGGTTCCTGGAACAGGTCAGGACAGGTCAATAGACTCAACTGAACACGTTCATTACATTTTTTGTACAAAATTATTCTTAGGTAAATAAAAAAAGAAGCTTTTAACTGTTTTAGGGCCTCTGTCACTTTAAATCTAGATGGCTGCAAACAGTTCCACAATTATACAACCATACATCTTTGAAAAGCAGAAGTGGAGCCTCCTGCACAACCAACAAGGATGCAGCAAGTGGTTTTTGGATGGCCAGTCCAACAACAGAACACCTGTCTTTTCCAGCAGCCATTGTACAGTGGTAAAACTGTACAATGGCTGCTCCAGCATGTTTGGCTGACCAAACATGCTGGAGCTAAGCTTGGGTTGCTAGGTAACAGCCAGAGTTCCACTAGGATTGCTAATTTAGGCTAATCTCCTGCCATTCTGAAGGTTTTTGAAACAGACAGCAAAGGTCATTAACTTGCTGCTAAAAAACCAGCTGGAAAGTTTTTTTTAAACCACTTGAGCTGTTCTCTAGAAGCAGTAACAGCCAAATAGATTTATAATACATCTCCTAGCATTTAGCATTTTTTCACTGAAATAAAACATTTCGTCACCTGGTGTTTAACAGACTCCGGCAGGGACTTCTCCAGCAGACCTTTGGCGGCCGGTTTGCTCTCCTTGGTCTCCTCCTCTCCCGCCTCCACAGCCTTCTCCTCGTTCTTGCTCACCTCCTCTTTTTCCCCCGCCGCCACCACCTCGCTCCCCTCTTCTCCCTCCTTGGCCTCCCCAAACACGTTGGGCTCGATGAGGAGGAGAATCAGCCTCACCTCGTCGCTGGTCAGCACCCCCATGATGAGCAGCGTCCCAATGAGCTTCAGGATGGGGACGAACTGGTACTCCAGGCTCCCGCCTACCGGGTCTCGGACGTGGGAGCCTCCTCCCTGCACGGCCTCCGTCAGCATGCTGATGGCTTTCTCCTTCAGGACGCCCAGGGGGATCTGGGGGCTGTAGAGGAGCTGGTGGCGTTTGGTGCTGATGATGCCGACCGGGGAGAAGTTGACCCGGGGTTTGAGGGAAGTGCTCAGGCCGACTCCGGGGAGAGAATGCCGCTTGGATTCATCCGGGAACAGCTTGATGGACCGGGTCTCGTCCGTCACAGGGATGATGAATTCATTGTTCATCATTAGCCGCGCCTCCTTTGCAGTCTCAAGATGAATGCTGGATGGGAAAAAAAAAAGAAAGTGGTGGTGATTTTAAAGATTTTGATCATCATAATTAATCCAATGCAACTGGCAGGATAACTTTTGTAGACTAAACCCACAAGATAAAACATGAAGATGAAATCAGATCAAATTCAGTGTGTAAAGAAACACAACCTTTCTTAAAATGACCTATGATATAAAATTCATATTTGTATGCTTCCTTTTTGGTCTCCACTGCTTCTAAAAACAATCCAAGTACTTAAAAAACAATAAGTTAATGTTTTTTTTGTGTCTGGAAAATGAGCTGTTTCAAAAACCTTACTACTGACAGGCACTGCACCGTTACCTAGCAACCTAAACTGAGATCCAGCAGGTTTGGTCAGCCAATTTTACTGCTGTATGAGCTGTACAATGGCTGCTGGAAAAGACAAGTGTTTTGTTACTACTTTCTGCATTCTTGTTGGTTGTGCACTTCTGATTTTCAAAGCTGTACACAGTTAGATAATTGCTCGTCTGTTTGCAGCCGTTTTCATGCCTGAGTGTAAACATTGAATTGGGGGCGAGGCCAGCAGCGGCTGATTTAAATTTAAAGGCCCTAAAACAGCTCAATCTGAAAGGAACTCAAAGTAGGAAAAACTAAACACTAAAATCTCATTATCCAAGAATAATTTGGTGCAAAAACTTTAATAAACATTTGTTTTGTACCTAAATCAATCTGTTCATTGAAGCATAATAGGTCACAGTCTTCTATTTTTAAATCAGACTAAAACTTTTAAGTTTTTGGTCAGCTGGAATTACTAAAATTGTTAGTGCCAGAAAAATGTTGACTTTTTTCAAAATGCTTAAACAGCCTGAAGTGCCTTGAACACACTGCTTCTTTGTGTGGCATGGTAGAAAAATGAACAACAACTAAAAAGGTAATCAAACTGCATATTTGGAACATGCTGCTACGAACAAATTGCCAAAAAAAAGCTAATTTCTTTAGCCAATTCCTCTGTTATGCCATTGAGTTTGGGAGCCTCAGCCTGAATGAGTCATAAGTCACAGTTAAGTGGCTTAAATGACGGATATTTCTCTGAAAATGGTCAAACAATATTGCAAAAGTGAGTGTGAAATTACCCAAAAATCAGAGAAAAGACTTCAAAAGCTACAGAAAAGCTTGGCTCATTAGAGACAAAACACACAGAACTGATGGAAACTGAAGGCAGAGACGGATTCATAAAAGAAGGATATTCAGACGCAGGAGATGTGAGCTGGCTGCATAAATACATCTCTTCCATTAATTTGATTTACTGAGTAAATTTGACGCTGATTGTGTTTACCACTTCATCATGACAGCACTTATTGGCCCTGAAGCCGACACTGAAACATCCATACATCAGGATAATTTCTCCTCTATCCTTTGCTGAGATGAAACCATGAGGCGGGTTTTGTTTTTTTATAATCACCTGAAAGAAAAAGGAACAAACAAAAAAAGAAGATGTTGCTCCACATATGGAGACGTTGGTCCTCGTCGAGGTAGTCGCAGGTTCGATTCCCGGCCTGGCGATATTTGCCTCTCTCTTTCCTGTCAGACTACTTTCAAGTAAAGGCCACTAGAGCCAACAAAACCTTTAAAATGCATAGATTGCCCACCTGATGAGGACGTCGTAGAAGCCTTCTCTGAGCATCCCTGACAGGTACTGGTTGTCGATGGTGTAGAGAAGCTGTGCTTGGTCTAAATGGCTGCAGAGAGTGTGAGCCACACGCGTGTTTCCCAGAGCGCAGAGGGCGCAGTACAGCTTCAGAGTGTGGGAGTGAAACTTCCTCAGGTCCTCATGCTCTGACAGCTCCATGATGTCCAAACACCTGCAGAACGACCGAAAAATATCTACCGTTCACTGAGCCTTGATTTAGGGAAACGTTTTGTCTCTGGTTTGACCTCTAGGGTTCATCCTGTTTGGGGTAAATTTTCAAAAACAAATAATTTGCGGTTGCTCTGTTCTGCAGAGATTTAAATGCACCTGCTGTTTTAGGTAATTGCGACAAAATTATCTTAAAAACAGGATTTTGTTTTGCAAGATAATAAAATCTTACAAAACAAGATTTAGTTATCTTACAAAAACCTTGTATGATAACGAGATTTGTTTCTCTTTTGTAATCTTTTCATTTTTTGATTTGCTATAAGATATTTTTTTAGTTCTGCTACAAAAATAAAAATATTTTTTATTTAAAATAAAAATAATGATTTTGCTTTAAATAAAAACAAATAATATTGTAAATTTAAAGAAATTTTATAATTTTTTAGAAATTTCTAATTATACAATACAAAATTGTATAAAATTTTGACATTTTTATAAATTTAAAATTTACTCAAATATTTTGTATTTTAGCAGAACTAAATACAAAAATATTTTATTTGAACAATGCAATTCCTTAATCCACAGAGCTACTTTAAGTTATTCGTTTCACCTTTGGCTTTAAACTCGACACATTGGTGCTTTTTCCAGCTGATCAGGTTCCTCCCTGAAATTAGGTCAGTCATTCAGTAAAATATGTGATATTTCAGTTTTTCTTTCTTAATAAATGTGTAAATATGTCTAAATTTCTGGGGGGTTTTTTCTGGCAATCTGGTATCCTGATTATACATTCATGAGAAATGATATGAATTTTTTGATTTTTAGTTAATGGCTACAATGAAACACAGAGGCAAATTTTAAAGTGTTTAAATACTTTCTGTACTCACTCCACAATTAATGGATTTATAATCCATGTTTTTCACTTAATCTCACTTGGATTACTGCAAGTCTGTGCAGTTCCTGATAAAACCTAAAGGTAGATTGAACCTGATCTTCAGCTGAAGGCTGGGCTGGACTGAGACTAAAATAATAACCCCTGCATGGTTATTTCTACAATATGAGAGGAGACACGGCCCACCGGAGGGTACATGTGCACATTTGTTTCAAAAATTAAAATAAAGCCCAGCAGCGAACAAGGAGGAGAGTAGCCATGTGAAAAATTGATAGGCTCTTTCTTTACTCTCAGGGACTTTCATTTTGGGAGAGACGGCCACAGAGTCAATTCAGATCTCTAAGTGAAAATGGATGTCAAAGAAACACTGTTTGAACCCAATGACACATTTAAACAGGTCTTGGAGGCCAACCTTAAGCTTTCTGAATTGTCTTCTCAAGTCCTTGATCTCTTAAAAGCTGAGAATGCTCCAGTAAAACAAATCAACTACATCGATTTTTTAACCCTCCGAGTGTTAAGTTTCAAATCTCTGGATATTATTACTTTTTTAAATTATTTGCAGTTCTTTAAATGTATTGTGAGTAAATATATTTGCCCATTTATCCATAACAACTGGAACTTCCAACACTTACCAGTTATTTTTGCAATTTACCGTCTAATAAAAGAGCATTTCATCAGATTAAACGGAAGAAAAATATCCTCTGTGCTACGACGGGAGTGAGATTACCGTAATAACCCAATGCTGGCTGAAAAGTGCAACGTCTCTCCTTTCAGAAACTGCTGGAGTTTTTCAGATAGAACAAAGTATCGCAGAGTTTCGATACTGCAAATTTGGCTGTGTCATCACCGACATGTTCGGTGTAGAAGGGTTAAGAAGAGTGGTCAAATATCCAGACCAAATTATAACAAGTTTGTTGATGACTTCCAGAAATGGTATCACTTCAACTTGCTCAGATTTTTCTGAATATTATTCCTGTTAATAATTGAATTCTTTTCCAACTCCAAAAGAAAAGAAGCTCGAATGCAAGTCAAGCCCATTATTTTCTACAATGGCTGCATGTAAACTTCTGAAAGACAAAAACCCTGATGCTTCAAAGCTGCCCTGATGACATTCAGCCAGACGAGACGTATCCGTCAGCCTGTCACATGCTACCTGTTCTCCTCAGGTATGTGCACGGCCATCATCTGCAGAGGCTCCAGACACTGCACCACCCAGCCGTGGCGCTCGCTGACCCGAGCCGTCTCCACGTTCAGGAAGGTGTTCGGCATCCGGCTCCAGAGCACAGCCACGATGGTTTGCACATCCAGACGCGGCGGACACTGAGGAACTGGGTTCCGCTGCTCGCTCCTGAACATGGCCGACGACAGCGGCATGGCATCCTGGGATACGACAGGGAGGGCAGAGGAAACCATCTTTGGTTCCTTCAGTACATAAAAGTTCGTCCTTCAGAAAGATTAACATGAATATTTAGCTCTAACGCTGCCTTTTAAAACACTCCCGCATATTACATCTAATGTTTAATGGAAGCAAATTGAGACAAACCTTTATTTTGACAAATTCAAACTGGAAGAGGTTGGAACTGGTGGGGCAGCAAAACACAGCCGGGAATAGTTTGGTGTTTGGCTCCACCTGGAAACAAACAAACCAAAGTAACGACATGCATCACTAAATGATATTAATTAAGATTTTTCAAATTTATTCCTCAAAATATTCAAACAGCAAAGCATCACTGATATGTGGAAGATCAGAAATAATCTGAACAATCAACAATTCTGAGATCCAGTTGAAAAGATCATTAACAAATGATACAGGAAAAAAACAAAAACAAATTTTTACTTCTTAAAAACATTTACAATACCAAAAACAGTCCGACAAAGATGGGTTACAATAGCTACTTGTAATTTCTGAAATTTAAGGCGATAAAATAACTACAATTTATAAATAAATTTACTTACAAATTTATTATAAATAATCTTTCTGTCTGTGGATGAACAGATAAACCAATGGACAAAGAGTAAACAGATGGATAGATAAATAAGCAAATGGATAAAAATATTAAATTAAATCAAATTCATTTAAAAAAATTAAATAGAGATGATTTTTTGCAAAAGATTTACTTATTTTGAATTGAATAAAACTATTGTTTTTGACAAAAAGACAGAAAAAGGGAGTTTTATCAATTAATGAACAGAGAAGAAAGAGATTAAAATTTACTTTTAATGTTTAATCATTTCATTATTTACCAAAACAACTTTGAAAAGTCTTTAAAGTTTATGCTGCAGAGATTTTACCATCCACTGAAAAACAAAAATAGATAAAAAAAAATACATATACCTCCCAATTTATTTCCGTTTTGCCTTCCGGCTGGACGTAAATAGGAAGCCCCATCGAAGCGCGTTCCCTGTGGCTTCCCCGTTTTCACGACGAGAGTCTTACTGACCTGATACGCTGTAGGCAGCTCTTTGCCGTTGGCGGTGAAGGAGACGAGGCCGGTGGCCAAGTCGACCAGGCAGCCGATGTCCAGGTCGGTGTTTGAGCGGCTGGAGGAAGACGAGCCGAGTGCATCTGCTGCACACACCATGTAGCAGTTGCTCCTCTGGATACTGCAGCAAGAGAACAACAGGAAGAGCTCAGAAACTGTGAAACATTCCCAATAATTCTGATTGGATTTGTGTTTTGCAGAATAAAAAAAAAAAAAAAAAAATCCCAGGTAAAATTAAGGCTTTGAACAAATATCGAACTTGGGTTTCATTGCTAATCTAGTATAATGAGGGTCATGTAACTTCTATAACTTCTCTGTTGTTTGAAAGATAAAATTATATTTTTTAAGCTACTGCCATGATTTCTGGAATACGTAGTTGCTTTGAAAAACTGAACACCTTAAAATAAGAGGAAAATATGATTACAGACGTTCATGCTAAATGAAATGCAGAAAAACTGATTGTAGAAACTATTTCTATGTGAGCTGATTTAGCTGCACATCTTTACAATAATGGAACATTCTAGATCAGGGTGTCAAACTCATTTTTGTTTTGGTCCAAATCCAGATCATGAATGCTCTTTAAGGGCCGGTTGGGCCAGAATGTATTGATAAAACCTGATCACAAACTGTTAAAATATCAATGAATTCTTAAAATTAAATGTTATTGAACATCTTTTCAGTTCATCCAGGATTTCGTGATTCTTCTTGTGATTTTTTCCAATAAAAATCAAAGTGTTTGTGTTTCTAATTTGGAAATATTTGCACTTATTTAAGACCTCAAGTGTGACTTTTTATTACTTTCTGACATCAATTAAAGTTGAGGCAGCTGTTTAGCACAAGAAAGAAAGTTTTTGACAATTCTTGAGAAAAATCTGCAATAAACTCAATTATGCATTAGTGCAATTTTCTGATTTTCCATGAATTTCCACGATAATTCTCAAGACACTGGAGGGACTGAGTGATATGATTTGGCAGTAAACAGATAAAAGCTGAATTGATTTGATAGATAACATAATATCTAAGCTCACTTAGATGTTTAGCTTAGAATCTAGAGGGCCACATAAAAAGCTACGGCGTACCGGATTTGGCCCACCGGCCTTATGTTTGACGTGTTCTAGATAAATCTGCTTTATTTCCCATAATTCAGATACACTGTGACGTTTCATCCTTCACTTTAATTTGACTTCAGTTTCTAGGTCTGGTCAGAGGAATGACATTACTGCAGAGAATCTGAACGTTGTTTATTCCCAGATGTAAAAACCAGCAGCTTGCCTCTCGTGGACCCGGCCGCGCTCGTCTCCCAGGGTGATGGTGACGGTTTGCGTCTTGCTGAGACTGAAGTTCTTGCTGTAGTAGTGATAGTCTGGTGTGACCCAGCCCACCCACACGCTGGCCGGGTCCTGTCCAGCAAACACTCTCACCGAGTGATAGTACTGCAGATTTAAAAATAAAAATAATCCAATGAGATGGGAAAGCATATTGTGAAGATTAAAAAAAGGATGTTTAATCAGTAAGTTTAGGAATTAGTGGTGATTTACAGTTGTGATGCTTCCATAGTCAGTAGTTCCATCTTCTTTGGGAGGTTGGCTGAAAAAAACGAACAAGTTTAAATAAAAACGTTCTGACAGCAGCTGGGAGAAAAGAAACAGATGGATGGATACATAAATAGATGAAAAGAAAGAAAAAATAATAGATAAATTGATAAACAGAAAAGAAAATGGATGGATGAGTAGATAAATGAATGAATAAAAAAAACGGATGAATGAATAGATAAGCAAATGGATAAAAAGAAAATAGATGGATGGACAAATAAACAAATGGATGAAAAGAAAAGAAACAGATGAATGAAGAGATAAGTGAGTAGATAAAAAGAAAGCAGATGGATGTATTAAACAAAAGGATTAATAGAAAAGAAAATGGATGAATAAAAGAGAAAGGAAATGGATGGATGAACAGATAAACCAATGGATGAAAAGAAAATTAATGGACATGGATCAATAAATAAGCAAATGGATATAAAAGGAAAACATAAAGATAAACAAATGGATAAAAAGAAAGGATATGGATGAATAGATAAATAAATGGTTAAAAAGGAAAACAAAGATAAAAAGATTAATGGATAAAAAGAAAGCAATCGGATCGATAAATATAAGGACGGAAGGAATTTTAGAACTGGGGAAAGAAGGATGAAATCTAGAAACAGTTTTTCCATTCTCTATTTGCAACATGGAAAACATTTCAGTCCAACTCCATACGTTTCCAAACCACATTGGAAACCTGAACAAAAATAACCTAAGATTTTGCATTAATTGTTATACTATCTAATTAAAAGAAAGAAACAGGCTCTAGTGAGGATGAAACCTCAGCCTGAGTGCAGAAGCCTCACCTGAGCTTCAGCGACTCGTCCAGCAGCCTGTCTGCAGAGTAGAACTCCACCGGCATGCTCAGCCTGCAGTAAACCATGTCGCTGTTGCTGTTCTGGGTGCCAAACGTCTTATGCGTGACCTTGAGACACGGGGGGCTGTCCACTGTCCCGTCAATCCTGGTAACCTGAGAGGACAAGAAACAAATCCCAAAGACAGTGAGGATAGACGGCGTGTCCACCAACAGCAATCTGTGGCCATTTTGGCTGCGTTTACTTTGACCATAAAACATCACAAATTGGAATTTAAACCTGGAACTTAAAACATTTATTAAAAAATATTTTTTACATATTTGTTGAAACTGAGACAATCTGTGAAACAAAATTAAGCTCTTCCGTCTTCTCCCAGTGCTACCTAGAAACAACCAATCAGAGCCAGTAGGCGGGGCTTAGTGCTGACAATCAATCTCTGGCCCCCTGGTTTCTGCTACCCTACAGCTTCTTCCTGACAGCAGAGCCTGTGTGAATGCGCAGATAAACGATTTCCAGCACGTTTATGAGGATGATTGACAACACTAAGACCCTCCCCTCCTGTCTCCTATTGGTTGTTTTTGCCACAGGTAGGACACAGAGGAACACAATCTTTCATTACATAGTGAAGGTTTTTAACCCTCTAAGGTTTGAGTTTCAAACCTGCGCCTGGATATTTTTGCTTATTTTAATTGTGCAAAGTTCTTTTAATGTCCTGTGAACAAAAATATTTATGCCCATTTATCCACAACAACTGGAACGTTCAACATTTAGCAGTTATTTTTGTAATTTACCGTCTATTAAAAGATGCTGTTGCTTCCTGCAACAGCGGCAGTGAAATTACCGTAATAACCCGATATTGGCCGGAAAGGGCAACGTCTCCCCTTTCAGAAACAGTTGGTGTTTTTCAGAAAGCACAAAGTATTGCAGAGTTACTGTAGTGCAAATCTGACTCGTAAAGATGTGTGGGGTGACACCTTTCAGCTGGTAAGGGTTAAATATTATGTAAAAACATGCCACATCTAAAAGACAAGGCTCAAGCTTTGATAAAAAAAAGTGTTTGCTTTTTTAGCCTCATCAAAACTTCAATGAAAACATGATTTTTAATCACTTACCACCTGAACAAGCTAATTCACGTCTGATTTTAACTGTATTTCTTAATGAATGGAAACACTGCAATAGCGAGATTGTGTTTTTCTACATTAGCAGAATATCAAAAAACGTTGGCACACCTCTGAAATGGAAACGCGGCTCATGAAAGCTGCGGATGATAAGGGACGGTGTTCTCTACCTCGATGTGGATGTGGTCCTGGGGGACGTTGAAAAAGGTGGGCAAACGCTTGCTGAACCACATGGTTATCTCCCTGTTCATGTTGACAGCAAAGGGCTCGAAGCCTTCCTGGAGGCCACACATGGTGTAGTACTTAAACGTGCTGGCGTCCTTTCCGAGGTTCATGCGGCCGATCTGAGACATCCCGAGGCTGCACACCGGAATAAAACCTGCATTACGGCAAGAAGTTAGAGGACAATTAGTTCTTGTGTTATGTTTTCCCTTTCTGAAACAAAATACTGAAAGAATCTGATTGAAGTTCTCACCATCCTCTGTTTCAAAGTCAGCGAATCCGAGCTCAGAGCCCTTGCTGGTGATCAGCAGCTCTCCGTTCAGAGTGAAAATCATGGATTTGTCCTCCATGTTGATCATGCAACCAACCACGTCGCCCTTCTTCCAAGGAAGCCCAAAGTAACGGCTGCCAGCATGCATCCGTCGACCCTGAAGAAACAAAAGCATCATGAGAAACAAAACTGCCAAAGACCTCTTGCTTGGATTTCATTGCAAACGAGGCGCAGCTGTTTCAGTTTACCCTGTATCCATCGAAGACGTAGGCCTGGTCATCCGTTCCCAGCTCCACGTCGGGCCTGCAGCCCGGCCTGGCCCAGCCGACCCTCATGTCGCCGCCGCTCAGGGCCTCAAACTCAAAGTACCACTTCCCCGTCTTCACGGCGTACGTTTGCTCCACGCGGAAAAAGCGGATGGTCTCGATGCTCTGATTATCTATTGCATGCACGACTTTGGTCCAGAGAGAAAAAGAAGAGCTGTGTAATTTAAAAATGCAAATAATGAAATATGATGATGCTTCCAAACAACAACAGCAGAGAAAAAAATATGCTATGAATTAGTTCCTAATTTTAAAGGTTAAATAAGGATTTTTTTTCCTGCACTGCACTGATAGCTCAGGTCATCCTGAGTTAAATTTTAAATCATCCTGCTATTTTACTTAACAAATATTACTCAATCTGCATTTTGTGTTGATTTGGTTCAACACTTTGGCATTCAGATGCACTGCAAAAACACAAAATATTACCAAGTATTTTTGATTTAGTTTCTAGTGCAAATATCTGAGTACACTTAAAATTTAAAAACTTTTCAGCGACAAATAGGAGCTTCATAATATCGTCCTTAATATCAATGTAAAATTATTAGTTTTAAGTTAAAAAATCTGCCACTGTAAGAAGACATTAGTCTAGTTCTAGTTACTCGATAAAGCTGTTTGTGTTGTCCTGGAGTTTTTCACGATTCTGCACTGGAGGAAATTCATGAAACACATAAAATCAGCAGATTCCTGAGTTAATTGGTCAAAAACACTGCTGCCTCTGCTTTAGTTGATGTTAGAGTCCCTCCTCGATACAGTAAGTAAAAAACATCACATCTATCCATTTATCATCATACATCTGTGCAAATATTGCAAAATTTCTTGCAAATACTTCTAAATTTGCACCACAAAATCATTGCAAAAATCACAAAAACAATCATAAAATCCTGGAGGGACTGCTCAACGTCAGAAGATGTTCAATATTTAATTTTAGAAAGTACTTATTGAACTAATAATGGGTTTTATCAATGCATTTTGGGGACAATCGTCTGTTTAAGAACATTTGTGACCCAAAATGGAGATCAGCTTTAGATTTAGATAATGGATCAGAGTCAGAGTCTCACCCTCCTGGTCTGGAGGGTCGATGTCATATCCGTATCCAACCATCGTCCGAATGGCCTCTCTCAGACTGTCTCTGTTAGATTTCTTTGTGCGTTCATCCAATAAAGCATATGGCACCAAGCGAGGGTTACGCCTGCTCTTCACATCCTGCAGCAGAAGTTAATTTATGAACTCTGCATCAACATCTAAGTCCGTCTGAACAAAACCTTAGGAAGGTTTCATTTACCTGCTGGATGCCATAGGTCCATCCTTGTTTGATTCTGTCTTTGGCCCAAACGTTGTGTGCATTTTCGGCCAGTTTATCAACCAGAACCTCTTGACCTGGAGTCAGTTTCACGTCAGAGAGTTCCAGTGGCGCAGGCTTGTATCCATTAGACATCATGTAGCTGCAAGATTTATCAAGGTAGAATTACAAAATGTGGAAATTTGCACAAATAAAGCCAAAAAAGATGGAAAATGTTGACCATACTCTTTTGGTAATTTGATTTTCTTCAGGTCCTCTTCAGCGTGGACATTAACCTGGGCAACATGGCAGCCGAGTGCCAACAGCGTCCTGCAGTAAACGAGAACAATGACAGTCCTAATCAATACAATACCACTAAACCTCAGTCAGCTTTGACTGTCTGATTAAACGGCTCTATAACAGGAAGTTCCTCTAATGAGGTGAGCCAAATGTTTTTACAGTAACAACGACTCGGTACTCAACTTGAAAAGCCTCTGGAGCCAATATCTCCTAGAAATCAATGCTGGAGCTGCACCAGAAGACGAATGTCATTACAAGTGCTGCTTTAATCTTATTCTTAATCTTGTGCTGCTGAGCATTACGCAGAAAACAGCTGCTGCTAGGAATGGATAATTGGATTATTTAACGGCATAAAACACATAACCCTTTTCTAGTGGCGTACAATCTAAAAATCTTGCAAGCAGTGTCTTCTCAGGTCTGCTTAAAACATCAATCAGACCAAAACGCTGCTGCTGATATTCTGACTAAAACCAGGAAGTTAGAGAACATGCCAAATAAATATATAGTTACTAATTGTGGCAATAAGGGAAGGAGTGAGCAATCCAACTTTCCTCAAGGATTAAGAAAACAAAACTGAAGTTAATATCATTGGACCTAAAAAGGAGCGATCCAGAGTCGACACACAGTTTCAGTTATTACAACTAAAAACCAGCGAACAGGCCTGAAATCTTGGAGTAGTGATGGAGTCGGATCTGAACCTTCAGAGCCACAAAAAGACGGTTACAAAGTCGGGCTTCTGTCACTTGAAGAACATTTCCAGGATTAAACGACTAATGTCTTTGCTCTCTAGAGAAACTCATCCATGTTTGTATCTATAAACATTGATTACTGCAGCAGTGTCTTCTCAGGTCTGCCTAAAACATCAATCAGACCAAAACGCTGCTGCTGATGTTCTGACTAAAACCAGGAAGTTAGAGAACATTGCCCAGTTAAAAAGTCCTTCATTGGGTTCCGGTAGCTCAGGAAACAGCCTTTAAAATACTGTTGCTAGTTTATAAATCATTAAACATTTGCTGCTGTCATAGTGTTACATGCCTGCCAGGCTGTTTGTTTCTCCTTCCCCTCCCCCTTTTGTTTGTCTTCACAGGTAGTGTGGAAGTAATGAAAGCTGGCATCAATCTCCCCTGATTGGGCCATGGTTGACCAGGACCAATCAAGATCTAGGGAGGCTGTATTTAAGAAGCCCAGCTAGGAGCTCTCTCTGTCTCTCTTGTCCAACCGGCTCTGTGATCTGACGCATGTCTTGTCGCTCTTTGTTTGAAGGTTTGTGGT
>CAEGAF010141702.1:0-49656 GCA_903067075.1 Micropoecilia bifurca | reverse complement strand
AATAATAATAATAATAATAATAATAATAATAATAATAATAATAATAATAATAATAATAATAATAATAAAAAGACTGTAACAGTGGTTTGCAAGAAAAAAATTGGGAAATGCACAAAAAAGGCCACACCCCTTTACATAAGCCTGCGCTTATTCAAATCAAGAAGCTATAAGTGCTTTTGTAAGAGAGACGACCAGCCAAAATAATGATATCCTTCTCAATGTGAGAGATCAGGGTAGCTTATTTAAACATTATTTTACTTCCAAAGAGATAAGAGAACAAAACACATTATAACAAGTTGGACCGGTTAAAAAATATGGTTATTTTTTAAACTCAGTAAACAATTACTTGGTTGCCAGAGTTATATTTGCGTCATAGGCAACAAAGGCAAAACGTGCATACCCTGCATCACCACAAGGCTAAAGATGTGTATGGATTTACAGAAATGCGTAAGAAACCGTTGTTGCACACAGCTGCACTGTAATCTAGACCGTTTAAAAATACCCAAGTTGTTTTCTGGACACTTATAATACAACTACTTCTGTTGGTGCTTACCAAACAATGCAAATGAGCAAACAAGATTGGCAGAATGAAGCACGTTATCAATATGCACAGATATAACCAGGAGTGCTACTGATCGATGATTCAAACCTTCTCCCTACAGCCTTGTTTGTGACCTCTGACTTCTCACCTCTCGAGGGGGTTAAACTTATTACCCTTTGACTCGTGTGACCTCTAGTTTGAAAGGAGCTAGATGGAAGGATGACCACAGCTCGGGTCCTATTGGTCACTCTCTGACCACTCTGTGGCCAGGTGGGGGTTGGGGGGCTGACCATCCGAACCCTTGTGGGATGTGACCCTGGCCCCGCCACACGCTTTGTGGGTAATACCATTAATAGGTCAATACTAACTGCAAAAAATTAGATTTTGAAGACAAGTGAACAGAATGTTGATATGTTTTTTTCTAAAAGGTTTGCAAACAGCGGCACACTTTAAAAGAAAAGAAGGATAATCTTTTAAAATTCCTATATCAACATTTGGATCTAAATGTGTGCAAAGTAAAAAGCTGCAAAAAAAAAGGTATTTTTCAAGGTATTGGCTACAAATAAATCCCATAAAATTGCCTGTAACCTGTTCAAAATTGAGCTTTTGTTTCACTAATCAAGACCTAAAGATTCAACTTAATTCAAAAAGTACGTATTTTAAAGAGGTTAGTCTCAGTCATAATTTGAAATGAAAGTTGTATTTCACTGCCTCTCCATCCTGAGCAGAAATGGTTGTCCTGGGTGTCTGCCAGTACACCACGTTACATACGAGACATGTGCTCCCCCCTTACACACGCACAGGATTATCTACCAGTTCAGATTTTTCTCCAGTAAAACATACAACTTAAACATAAAAATAGAAGATGCTGCTGTGCATATATTAAATGTTTTTATTTCATTTACAAATTTGAATTCAAAAAATATCTATCTATCTATTTGGAGTCCATCATTTCTGTAGAATAAATGTTAAAAAAAAATCTTTCTGTTAAGATGTGTTTCTTTATTGGATTTAAATTGATTGGGAGGTTTCAATCAAACATAATAACAATGCATATATATGGCGTGCATAATGCGCTTTGTTTTCTCCAACCGTAAGAGTGCCAATAAAAATGAAACTCAAGGCTAAATAGTGCAACAAGCAGTCAAAACCCTGACCTCTATAAAAAAAAGCAAAAAAAAAAGTGTGTTAAAATGCAGCAAAAGGTAGTAAAATAAAAAAAAAAGATTACAGAGTTGGACCAACAGGAGCTCACCCTGCTGAAGTTGTCAGACCTGCAGCTAACAGTGGAGCTTGTAAACAACTGTGTATGAACACACATTCAGCCTCACACTACTGCACATGCAACCTCACTCAAGCTTTACTACGAGAGAAGAAATATCTACCATCAAAATAAAGAAGAGAAGAAACAAAAAGAAGCCAAATGTACAGCGTCCTCGTTCTGAATAAAATGTTGTAGAAAGAAGCGGAAAGGAGCCAGTACCTTCTGGAGCATCCCTGCCTCAAGAGAAGGGTGGGACACCTGCAGAACCTCGCGTGGTCTATCCAGAGCTGCTCAGCGACTGCTGCCTCATGGAGCAGAGAGAGAGTGTGCGTGCCTGCGTGTGTGCATGTGCGTGCGTGTGTGTGTGTGTGTGTGTGAGCCACAGGGAGAGGATGTGTGTGTGTGTGTGTGTCGCTGGCTGAGGGAGGGGATCCCTCCATCTCCCTCCTCCTCTTCCTCCTCCTCCTCGGGACTATGCCTCCTTAACTGGATGGAGGGGTAGGTGGGGCCACTGCAATAAGCAAACACACACACACACATTTCTCTACGCTTGTTATGTCCTCGCTTCCCTCACTCTTTCCCGCTTCCACACTTCCATCTCTCCGTCTCTTCTCCAGACTTCCTCTCTCCCTCGCAGACATGCTCTTGCTCCTCTTGCCTCGTGCTTCTCCCTCTGTCTGTTCGCCGGACTCTCCTACTCTCCCTCTACCTTTTCCTCCCTCGCCCCCACTCAGGCGCCCTCCTCGTTCACTGGGTTATCGTAGTAACATGCTCTCAGTAATCTGGTGGGGAGATGGGGGACATGTGCTGTTTTTTGGGTGGCGGTGGGGGCTGGTGGTCCTGAAACTCCTGGTCCGGGTTTGTGTGCGTTGTGGTTTTTGATCACATGGCACAACAGCAGAGCTATAAGACTAAGCTGGATGGTCAGAGAGCATGGTGTGATGGAGGGATGAGGGGAAAAAAGGAGGGGTGGTGGCACAGCCGACAGCAGCAGAAGCACGCCTCAGCACTGAGCCACTCACCCTCCTTCTCTTCATTTCATTCATTCATTCAACCACCAAACACATGTCCCATCTGATGCAGAGAGGAGCCATCCCTACATAAATCATTCTCCTATTCCACTGGCCACACATTATATTCAGAGTATTGATTTCCCCCCCTCTCCCTCCCCCATCCGGCCCCCCACCCTGCTGCAGCACTGATTGCAAGAAAACCCTGCACACTGATCAAAAACAGGAAGTGAACCACCATGGCAGACACTTTGCTTTGGTGCCAATGCTGAAATGCGGCACTCACAGTGTAAAAACTTTCGGCAAAATGCACAATAGAAATATAAAAAAGCCGGAGGGGAAACAAACATCAATTTGCAACAATGTTAATTGGTTTCTGAAAAAGCATGGAATCAACTCAGCAAGTTTTACTTTGGTCACAGAAACAGTCCTGAACTCCTGTATTTAAATTAGACTGGGGTTTTTTTTCTTCTTTTTTTTAATGAAGAGTGACCATCAAATGGGCAAAGCTGTGGTTTCCATGACAGCACAGCTGAGGACACTTTGAACCCTGACCCTGTACCTCTGCCTGGGCTGCAGAGCGGTGACCAAACCGAGTGTCCTTCAAAAAGAGGGTCAGCAGGGGTCAAATGGTAATGACCTCTCTCTTACTACACAGCACTACCATATCAGTCTCCTCCAAACAGCATCTGAGGATTATTTATCCTAATCAGAGCAGAGCAGGTTTCAAGGTGCCCCCTCCATCACCAGAAACAGAACCTCATGGAAGTGTCCGCACCTCTTATATTTTCCCACATTTTTTATTTTTAATTCTTTCTTTATTTATTTTGAATTTTATTTTATAGGTCAACACAGAGAATGGCGTGACTGTAAGGTGAGAGGACTAAGATACATAGTTTTTACTATTTTTGTATAGTATGAAAAAAAGTATGTTGTGCATTCGTGCACCAGTCAATTTGGAGTATGTAATTCTAGCATAAATTAAACACTGTGCAGCAATTGAAAACAGAGCAACATTTAAAAAATCTGCTCAGTGGACAAACATTTTGTGTCATTTGAGGGAGAACAAAACAAATCATGTCAGATGGATTCAGACATTTTCAGCTTTCTGTGTCTTGTGCTCCACACAGAGAGAGAAGCTAAACTGAAAGGTCTGGTCCCAAATTAAGTTTGAATTCCTAGAAAAATCAATATCTAAATGTTATAAGGATGCAATGAATGATGATTATTAATGTTTTTTTAAAGCAAACAGCATAAAAACGGTTTCAACCAAGCCAAGAGGAGCTTTATAAACTGGTTCCATCCGGGGAGCAAACCTCTGCATATTCAAAGAGGGTCGCTTAGCTTAGCCACAATGATGGGTGAGGCAACTGCAATCTGTAATAAAACTCAAAGTGCAGGGATGTTCCGCAGCAGTGTTCAAAGTGAGGCCTGAGGGCCATTTCTGTCCCTCGGAATATTTTTGTGTGGCCTTCAAGTGCAATTCAACAATGACACAGATTCGACCCACCAGCACAGGCAGTTAATTTAGACAGGCATTAATTCTTTTTTTACTTTACTAATTTGAAACCTTTCAATAAAGATTCAGGCAAATTATAATCTCCTAAAATGGCAGGTATAACCCAAGCTGTTGTTTTTTAATTAGCCATGTTTATTTTTTGATTTTACAGTGAATGGGGCCACAAACATTGAGCAACTTTTGGACACAACCTTTTACTAAGCTCGGCTAAACGAGGCAAGCAGTTTCAAACAAAGAGTGACTCATATCCAGTTCTTGTTGCTCAGAACACAATGAAATGTATAGATCCAGAAAAAAATTACATTTGAATATTTGCCAAATCATACTGACCACGTGTATTCACCCATCCTCCCTCATACTGCTGACATATATTTGTACCTAGTTAGTTGATTGTAGTTGATGTGAGCTATGATACTGAGGAGGAATCAACCTTTCAAACTACCAATATTCAGATGATCAATCTTCCGACTGAGTCACAGTGTTTCAGGGTGATGTCCAGTGTTAGTTACAGTATACAGTGTTTTGATAATAAACCAAAAAAGGTTCATTTTTGTCTCATCTAATCTAAGCAGTTCACGAATGCTCCTACTGTGTCCCCTGCAGGGTTTGAGGAAAACTACCAACAGGACATCTTATGGCTTTCTTTCAACAGACATCTTGTTTTTTAAACCTTAGTTCAATTGGCCTGCATGGGGAGTTCATCTTGGGTTTCAAAGAAATATGTCTGGGAGAATGAGCTTTGGTTAGCCTTTCAACATCAGTTCAAATAGCAGCACACATTAGCAGCTGGAGTTACATATTTTAACTGAAAATGTTTTGCGAGACACAAGCAACTTTCTGTGCATTTGCATTATGCGTAGGGTTCCTGTGATGAGTCAGCAAAACATTTAAAGGGTTTGACGAAAGGCTCCAAGCAGGAATTGTGAACATTCGCTGGCCGTACCACAACGAGTTGCAAGACAACATCAAGGAATGGAGTTGAAAAGTGTCTCAAGCGACAGTGGAGTTGGTGTTTTGGGAAGGACGATACTGTCTTGAGGAGGAGAAACTGGGTTGGAAGAGATTGGGTGGTGGGGGTAAGACAGATGAAGGGGTGGAGGGACTGATCAGAGGGGTGCCAGACACAAAGAGGCCACGCTATGGCCAGTGGCACGCGATGGGCAGATTAACCAGCGTTTCCTCCCCTAACCGAAGCATTAGGACACCTGACTGATTCCCTCCAATGGCAGCCAGCCAAGGATTCATGGGAGGGTGGGAGGGAAGACACGCTGGGACTCGCCTTTCAGCACTCAGGCTCAGCAACAACACAAAGAAGGGTGGGGTGATATTCGCGGGGAGGAAAAAAAATTAAAAAAATAACAGGGGGAGATAGGGCTGGTGGTGGCTTGGAGTTGGGTGGATGGGGGGGCTACAAGCCTTACCCCTCACCATCTGCTGCCCGGGCTAAGTGAGGACAGAGGCAGGGCCCGAGCGTGGAGCGGGGTGGAGTATGAGAGCGTGTGCACAGAAAACACACGTGTGTCCGCGTGCACGCACCTGTTAGTATGTCAGTGGGTGGGTGGGTGAGTGGAGCAGCAGATGGACAGGGCAAACTCCTGGCACTGCAGCTTCCATGTTGGCCATCCCACGTCAGCCAGCATCCCACACATTTCCCCTCCTCCCCACCGGCCCCCAAACACTCTTAACCCCTGCTTGCAAAAACACAGTGTGAGACAATTCCTTATGTTTTGCTCAGCTTGATTAAGACATCTACAATTAGAGACATTTCGAGACGGGTGTGCGAAGTGTTTAACTTGGGGGGCAGCTCTCTGCGATCAAAGCCAAACAAGACGCAGCAGCCCCTTTTGCCTCCACGCCACTCTGTTGCTCACGTTCACTTAAAATTCGCAGGTGAAATTTTAAGCTCTTATTAATGGCAGGCAAACGACTGGTGGCCTAAATCACACATGCTGACGGGTCCTTCTTTACAGAATTCCTCATGTTTTGCTCAGTTCTGTCCGTTCACCTCCATCGGGGAGCAGTTTGTGATGCCCCTTTATAAAAATAAAGGGGGTCAGAGCAACAGACAGTTCAGTCTCGCTTAACAGTAATCTGAAAATGCCTGTAATCCTCCATAGAGAGCCCTTCTGGAGAGTGTGGTTGTAGCATTGAGAGGTGTAACCTCGTCTCAGTTTAGCAGCCATGTGTCTGACCAGGCTTGACACGCAAGCAGAGCTTTACAGCTGCCAGGACACACACTGGGACGCTGGGACATGAGGCACAGTAAAGCTTCCTCTGTCACTCCCAGGAATGAATATATACCTTTTTTTTGTTACAGTGCAGAGAGAGTCCAGAGCTTATATATACCTCAGTAAAATAAACACGTAAAATCTCTTACAAGGGATTTATTCTAACGGGACTTTGGGGGAAAATTTTGATAGATATTCCTCAATACCAATGTTACTTAAACATCAACAAAAATACAACAGGGAACAAAAACAAAGTAATTCCCTTAAATTATATTCATGGTCAGAAAATGGAGCACGATGGCAAGTCTGTTTTTGTGTTAAACATGACTTCATTTGTGTCAGTTGTCATTGTTGTCTATAGATTTGAGTAATGTTTCTGTGTTCTAATTCAAAAAAGCACACTTTAGTATCCCTTTTTGCCTACAGGTATCAGTTTTGTGGGAACAGATTGCACAAAAAGCTTTTATCAAAAAATTCACTGGCAATAGCAAAACGTGCTATCAAATGACCACAACAAACTATCTGAAAATTACAGTGGATCTCAAAGTTTACACCCCCCGTTGAAACTGTTGCGACGCACTCAAGTCAAATCATGATGAATTATTTCAATTTTCTTCTGCATTTAAAGTGACATTACTGTATTGTTTTAAATTCAACTGAAAAACAAACTAATGCAGTGGTTTGAATAAATCTTAAAACTAAAAAGAAAAAGCTGCAGTAACCGGGTTGCGTAAGTGCACACAACCTTGTTATCTGCATCTTTGCATCCAATGAGTTCGCTGGTATTTTTTCATTTGCATCCTTCAGCCAGAGTTTGCTGGATGTTCCTCCAAAACAGAATAACAAAAGCAACATAGAAAACTTTTCACAGAGGCTCCCAGAAGCCTCACAAGAACATTATCAGCTGTAATGACTGTGTGTTTCACATGTGACAACAATCTTATGGTCTCCATTTGTGTTGGCTAAGAATTAAGATACCATAAGACACATTTGCTTCCAAAGAAAGCATCCAGGTCAGTCAAAAGCCAAGAAAATGTTATTGGCTGACCATACGGTTTGAAAAGATGTGCTTGGTATAAAAACAACATTGTGCAACAGAAAATTACAGCTATGTGGTGGGACCAGCATCACGATCTTCGGCTGCTTTTGTACAGACAAAACTATCTTTTTTGCTAAAGTAAATTAAATGGTAGATGGAAATGCTCATATTTTAAATTATATGAGCATCATAAAAGTCTGTTTTGACCCCAAACTTTGACTTTGTCAGCTTCAATTTTTCAGAGTGCTTCAATTTTTCAGTGTTTCTGACTCCAACCCTACATCCAAATCATCAATAAATTGGCTGCTCAGAAAGGAAATAAAAAGCTGGAAAAGTCCAATCTGAAAACAGTGGGTTCACCTGAGGAGATCTGTGAACAAAATGTCCTCACTTTCTAATAGGAGAGCTTTTACAAGACAGAGTGGGTTTGCATTGTCAAGTTAGGATGCAGCGCATAAAAAGATTTTTACTCGCTCCAAATCCTGATCTAAAGACATCACAATCAATAAACATCAGATTCAACTTGTATTTTGATGAATTACTAATATTTTTCGGACAGGTTTTATTTCAAGTTTTTCCTTTTTCTTCTTTTGTTTTGTTGTTTAGTTTAACTTTTCAGGACCCATGTATAGACATACTGAAAAATAAGTATGAACACGTAACTAATAGACCCTTTATATGAAATCCACAAATAACTACTTACGCAACTAACAAATAGTTCCTGACAAATTAACTATTAGTTAGTTAGTTAGTTAGTTAGTTAGTTAGTTAGTTAGTTAGTTAGTTAGTTAGTTAGTTAGTTAGTTAGTTAGTTAGGAGCTCACTAACAATGCATTTAATGATTTGATATGAATATCATATCATGACATGCAAATAACAATATGATTTGCATATCAACCAGAATCATATTATGTTTTGAATGATATGATTTTGCTTTAAACACACAATATTTGGCATCACTGGTTGTTTTTAAACCATTTTAAGAAAGAATTTATAATTCTTCAAAAAGTACATTCTAAGCCAACGTCTGATAGGCACAGTATGTCAGTAATGGTTTTGCGGGTTTTTAAAACAAATATTAATTAGAAGATAGTTATTGTAAACACTAGAGCAGACGATGTATCACCAAAGGTGCAACTGTACAGTTTATATACCAATAATTACTAAAAAGGTCTACAAACATGTTCTTTTAAAAGGATTTAACATATTTTGGGTGTCCTAATTTTTTTTTCACTTACTGTAAATCTTCATAAGCGTCCTTTTACTCAGCTGTATGAGGAATCCACCAATATATAAAGTCTTGGGCTACTTAACAAATTCTGATTTTAAATTTTAATTTTATTACCTAGCTTTTATCTGTTTGCCTAAATGATAAACTGACAGCGCTACAGGCCTTTATATTCTTTATCAGTAATATCGCCAGTTCCAGGTGTTTCATTTAGTTTGTAGTCCATTTTATCTTCATTCAGAGTAGACTTAGCAATCAATCACAAACCAATACTTAGCTGTATGTAAGACGACCTGTGGGAGGTAAAAGGTTAACAGCTTAAAATCAATTACACTTCAAGATCTACAACAATGGTGTGTTTTCATGCTCTCTCTCCATGTGTTTTCACACAGAAAATAGTTCCATTATTAACCCTGTGAAGGTGTTCTATTATTGGAGACCTGCAAGTGTATTGTGAGCAGCAGACAGCATGAAAGTTGTCATCATCGAGATCAGAAAGTACCTGAAAAAATAATCTTTTCTTTAAACCCGTTGTTGAGTTTATCCGAAATATACAGTATTGCTAATAAAAAAGGTAATTAAAAGCAATTAATTTGCAGCCAACGATTTTCTAAAATATTTTGTGAAATTAGCCCGGAACTATTAGCTCTCCTCTAACTCTTCAAAAAAAAGTCTCAGGCTTAGCCACCAATTACATTTAAAATATGAAAATGTAGCTCTTTTTTAAAATGTATGATTTTGCAACAATTGCTGAAGGAATTACTTTCAAAATATATAAATTCCTCATCAAACATGCAGCGTCCTCTATGCCTCTACATCCCTGGTAAAGAAGAAGGCATAAAATAAATTAATCTTTTATTACAATAATATCAAACTGCACATTGCAGAAAAAAATCTAGGTTTAACTTGAGCAATGTTAAATGTTACTAATGTTACTGCATTGGAAGTGGAATAGATTTTAAGTCTTTTAAGTCTTTTTTTTTACCTGCTATTTTGTTTTTTGTATATGGTATAGGTTTCCGAAAGCACTTCATTTTTTAGTCACTAATTGAAGCAAAATGTGTTGAAAACATTTTTTATTTTTTTGTGAGTCTAACATCTATAACTTTGTAATATTACATGAAGTTTTAAAAAAGTAAAATGGTAGTGACTGCCCCCAAAACCTTTCAAACCAAGCAGATCAGGAACTGACAGGTTCTAGACACCACTTGGTTTAACCTTCATCAGTGTATTGATTAAAATAGATCAGCCAACAGCCGAGCAACTACTCATCCATTATGTAACCATGTTCTAACACACATTCTGTTGGTGTGAAAAAGAAACTTTGCTCATTTTTTGGAAGCGTCAGAATAATTTTCTTGCATCCACCAAACAAAGCAACTGAGATCTAATGACTGCGATCTAAGATCAATTGAATAGTTGAATTAAACTGAAGTCCTTTTAAAAGTAGAACTTACAGCTGTGTTCAGCAGGAAGTGAAAGAATATTTCCAAACCCTCGAAGCTTTGGAAACAGCTGTGCAGCCTTTAGAAAACCACTCAGTACTGAGACTAAAAGAGCTCCAGTTTGCAGGGGAGCACAAAGGACCCAAAGCGTTGGGAGTGTCTGATTTGGAGATGGAAAACAACAAAAAGGGTAATGTTGTCGCATGAGTCAAGATTTAACTTCTTCCACACTGATTGGAGAATCAGATTAGAGAAAGGGAAATAAACGAAGCGATGTTTAGCATAATCACAAATGAAGGTGGTTCCACAAAATTAAAGAACTTCTTTCAGACACAAAGTGGGTTTTCAATCAGTATTAGATGTCACCTACATGGTGGCCATGAGTGCCAATTTAGAAAGAGATTCCACTTTTTTATCTTTTTGGGAGGAGGCGTTGGAAGACAAATAGATTTACTCGATTGAGCAAGTCCTGATTTAATCAAAACAGCAAATTCTTGAATATGTACTGATCAAAAACAGAACGTAAAAGATGTAGAATACACACGACACACAGAGAAACAATCAAACCTTTAACTTCTGTATGTTTATTCAATGGGGGTAAAAAAAATCCCAGCTGAGAAATGATGCATCGCAATTATTGGCAACCTAGCAATTCATGAGAAATAAAAATAGCAGGCATTTTTTTTAATTACACATCTGAGAAAAATCTGTCAAATATTTGTAATACATTAATTCTTGCTTCTACAAGATCTAAATATGACACAAGCCAATTTCTCTGTCCAGTCTTCAAAATGCAAAGAATAAAAAAAAAATAAAATAAAATAACACATCATTCAAGTCATGCAGATATTGTGGACATCTGCATGACTGTCAAGTTACTTTTATTCAAAAGAAGAGTAGCGATTATTCACGCTGCTGCTACTAACAAATTATGTTGTAGTGTTTACTTAGATTTTGATGAAGACAGCAATAATGAAACTATTGGAAAATTCAGTAGTTTTTTGATTGCTTCTTGCACAAAATAGACTTAATACTACAGACTAAGAATAAAAAGTGACCTGATCAGGAGGACCAAGCTGCCAGATAGTGAACTGATATTCCACCTTATTAGCTGCTGTTTTAAAATAATTTTCTCCATCAGTGCAACAAATGATGCTGCTTTAGTTTTCTGACTATTTCAAGCCAAAACTTTTTATTGAAAGCAATAGAAAAATGTTTGACCCTTCTTTCAGTCAGCTGTGTGAAGCAAAAGGTTAAAAAACGAGCACATTTACATTACTCTGTGCTCCACACTCAAAGGAAACTCCGGTCTCTCTCTCTGCACCTTCTCTGGCATATTATTAAAAGGACCACAGTTTGGGAAACTAACTTTTTAAAATCTGGATACAACTTTAGCTAATCTTCAGGTTGCTTTTTGTCCATGCACAACTCACAATGTTGTGCAGACCTACATTTTATGTGGAAACACATCCAAACACATTATTTACAGTGATTTATGGCTCTTCACAAGAAGCATGTTCTACTTATCTTCCATTGTTTTACCTGCTTTTAAAGTTTTTCCTCGTTTCCATATTTCACTATGACGAACCAGTCTGACAGTTCACCTGTGTCACCTTTACGAAGCTTTTTTCTTAAAGCTACTTGTATCTAAATGTCACAGATTTACATCACAAAAGCAGTAAGTAAACATTTTCAGGTAAAACTTTAAATTTATTGAAAACGTCTTCTATAATATAATAAACCTTTTAAAACCTAAAGTTACACACTAAAGAAGATAAAATGGAAAAACTGGTGAGGAGGTTGAAGGATTAGTGCAGGATGTACGTATTCCAAGGTTTCTAAGTCCAAATAATTGACTTGTTTCAAGTTGATTGTTTTAACCAAAAATATTTACAACCATAAAAGATTTTCAATTATAAACCTATATAAGCCTTGCATGTCTTCAATGAGAGAAAATCTGAATTGTTTGTCTAAATGTCAGATTTAAAATCTTGTTTCCCCTTTTTTACAACAAGCAATATGCAAAGACCCAAATGAGGCAGATCGTTTCATTTAATATCACCATGTAGTTCATCTACGTGTCACTGCGCTCTAAATGAAAAGAAACAAACATTTCTAACATGTCCAATCTATAGCAAAAATATAAACCACGTAACATTTTCAAAGTTCCTGTGTTTGTCTTTGTACAGAAAATCTTAGTGTTGAACAGACATCCCCCCCCAAAAAAGACCATTTGTTCACACACATATATATACAGATATATACATATATATCTGTATATATATAAAGCTGTAAATCATTTCATTTGTGGAAGAGAAATATTTTTTCAGTCAAACAGTATTTGATATGTAGACCAGTCAAAGCGTATTTTAAGAGGTTCAAGCTGAAACATCTGCCAAATATTTTGGTCTGCTTATATAAAACAGTAAAAAAAAAAAAAAGAAAACAAGGGAATTACAATCTGCTAAAACGGCAACAAACAGCGACCCGAGAAATCATGTTAAAACAATCCTTTAAACAACAAAGGAATATAGCGCCTGTTCATAAAACCAGAACATAAAAATGATCAAGTAAAAAAAATAAAAATGAATCGGGTAATGAAAACACAGGTATGTGTACTTGGAATAAGCTACACATTTGCTGATCCTTAAATAAGTTTGTATTATTATGCACAGCCTGTGGACCGAAGTGTCTGCTTAGAAACCTACAGTCAGTGTTTTGGCACAGATAGCTGTGGAGTATGTGCGCTGCCTTTTTCAAGCAAATCCAAATAAATTTTGGATTGCTCAAGTCGTTTAGAATAACCAAAGTTAGCTTAGCTGTCTGGCAATGTGTGTTAAACAGCTTCTTCTTCCTGTATGCAAGGCTAGTTTTACCTTTAGCCAAAAAAAATTAGAAAAAAATCAACACTGTAGCATTTTATTCAAAGTTTCTTAAAAGTTTTGTCTTCAAATCAAAGAAACGTTCAACCTAAGGTACCACTTATAAACTCCTTCAGAATGAGAAACCGTGTTAAAGCTCATCCAGTCACAGGAAACACTCGTCACTGGAACCATGCACCTCCCTCCCCCCCTTTAGTTTTATCCTAAAATAAATCCTCATTGAATAAATCCCCACAACATATCTGCCAACTCTAGGCTCACATACTTAGTTTTTAACACCAAACACACCCAGCTCTGTGCAAACCCCATGATACAGATCTGTTCCTCCCTGTGTGCCTTAAAAAAAGCTCCCCCTGAAACAAACTACTTCAGATTTTGCTTATTTGAGGATTGAAAGATTTGAAACACTTTTTCCTGAATACAAAAGCTGCAGCTGAGCTCAAAATGCAGCTCTTCTTAGTGTTTGTGTAGCTTTAACTTGTTAAAAATGATAAAAGAACCAGAAATTGTAATAAAGAGAGAAAAGTGAAGTCAGATTTGTGGCTTCTTTAAAAAAAAAAAGAAAGAAAATAGTTACAGTGCTCTGAAAAACCCATCAGGCAATACAGACTTCTGTTTAATTTGTTTGTCAAAGTTAAATAGTTTGCCACCGCAAAAAGAAAATTGTGTGTTTGTGCGAGTCCTGCTGAGATGACCCACTGAAAAGAAAGTTGCCAGATATGGTGGCCAGCTCCGCACGGCTACAGCTGAGCGTTGTGGAGATGTTTCATGGAGTTTCCAGCCAGTAAAGAAATCCTATCCCCCCTACAGCGCGTTGCTCTCCGGACTGAAGAGAGCTGCAAGGCCCAGTTGTTGTTCAGTCTCCACTATGTCCTTGTCCGGCTTCGGCTTCTTGAAGAGTGACGGAAGGTTGCGGATGTGGACCTCCTTCCTGAACTGCTGGCACAGAGCTTTCTGTGGGGGAGAAGAAAAAAAAGTGTTAAAACAAGAACATTTTCATTAGATTGTTTGGCACCATTGAGCTGGTGGAACATTTTCTGCTGCTGAGAACAGAAGATTTGCAACACAGTCAAAATCACACTGCTGATCTCCATTGTGGGGTCGGACGAGAATTTACACTGAGGATTGGAAAGTGAAGCGCCGCTCTCTAGTGGTTAAATGTGGCATTACCCCTATAGTTCCTGCAAGGAGCTTCTTGAACTGGTCTCTCCTTTTCTTCTCTCCAACCTTCTGGGCGTTGGGATCCACCAGCCTTTGATCGTAGAGGTCCAGAGCCTCAATGCTGATGTTTGGAACTTGGGTCATCACAGCCCGCAGCTCCAGGTAGCGAGGCCGCTAACGCAGATGGACAGACAACAGAGAGAGGCCTTTCTCAGCAAGGAAATGTGGAGACAATGCTCAGGTAACAGTAGGGCTGAAATGATGGGTCGGATGAATCAATTATTGAAATAACTGACAGCTAATTTAGCAATCGGTTGATCATCAAGTGGAGTACATAGACCAAAAACAAAGGGCAACATATTCAGAGCAGTAATTAAGCTAAAACCTTACAAAACAATTATACATTTTGGATTTAAGATGTGGCAGTTTTAGTTTCACCAGATTCAAATTCTATAAAAAAAATTTTAAAAAAAGTACTAAGCATCTTTTTGCAATAAATGTATCAGTTAATCCAAAAAATAATCTCTACATTGCATTTGTATCATCTTTTACTACAACTAATCAAACATACACTAGAGGAACACTATGTTACTGCATTTTAGCCAATAAAATGTTTATTTTCTTATTTAAAACAAAAAAAGGTAATTCAATTTTTGTTTATTTTTTTATGTATTTCTAATACGTTATCAAAAAAAAGCCTAGGTAAATAAAATAATAAAAATCAGAAAAACGTGCCAATTTCTGATAACTGTCAGTATAACTATTAGAATAACTAATAGAATAATCAATCACTAAAATAATTATTAGTTGCAGCCCTTGGCAGCCATTTACAGTCCATAGGAAACTAAATAAAAACAAATAATTGGTGATTTAATTGATATTGAATGTCATTGCTCTTTACAAAAAAGAGATTTGACTTTTCATATCAAATCTAGTTTGCGACTACACTAAATTTCTGACTTTCTGTCAAAGAAATGAGCTCATGTAAATACAATTCCTATAAACAGGCATGAAGAGCATTGGCATTAGGCTCACCAGGTTTTCGTAGATGAGCATCGCTAGGATACAGAGGGGAGTGTTGCAAGCTTCATGTTGTCCGTGAACCTGCAGCGCTCTGAGAACGCTGGTGTAGAACCATGTGACCGCTTCACCGAGGAGGTTACCTGCTACAACCTGGGTGGAAACGGTTACAGATGGTTAAGGCCACTTACCTTTATGCATTTTACTTCAAAGATGGCAACTGCCAAAAATATTAAGTGCATTTAGAAAACATCCAAGATAAGGTCATTGAGCTGGGAGCATATCTGGGTCCTGGGTGTCATGAAGAGGAGTCTGGTTGAAGCAACGGTTACCCATAAAGTGTGGCTCATGTACACCAAACAAGGAGTTATTATCAGAATCATGGAAGTGCTGCAGCTTAATTTAATACAATAGTTTTGGCACTGTTGCTAGGAGGTAACAGAAACATAAATGCATCCAAAACTGCTT
Source organism: Micropoecilia bifurca (assembly GCA_903067075.1). Taxonomy (NCBI): domain Eukaryota; kingdom Metazoa; phylum Chordata; class Actinopteri; order Cyprinodontiformes; family Poeciliidae; genus Micropoecilia; species Micropoecilia bifurca. Next base: position 33,851 of record CAEGAF010141702.1, on the reverse strand, counting down.
CTATTGGCAAACAAGAACGCTGCAACTGAATAATGCAGTCATTTAAAGAAAAAAAAAAAAAGCATCCAGGCTACATAAACGCTTTGTGCCAAAATAGTCTTGAAGATTATATAGCCTTGGCTTTTCTTTATGTTGTTTAAAGACCACTTAGTTTTTGGGACTTTTGTGTTTTGAAAATGCAGAATATATTTTTTGAGAATTCTCTTTTTTTTTTTAAGACGTGGACTGAAACAAGTGGCTTCAGTTGAAGACAAAATTAAAAAAAATACAATAAAACCCTAAAAAGAAAAACTAAATAAATAAAACTGCTGCAGTCTGGACTCTACCGGCCGCAGGAGGTTCCAGCAGACCATGGACGCTGTTCGGTGGCAGTTTGTGGTGTCCTTCCAGGACAGTGAGGTGAACGAGAGGGTCAGCAATGACATGTACACACTCTGGGAAAGAGAGAAAAAAAAGCAAAACATTAAGTTTAGGAGCCCTATTTAAATGTGAACATGGTTTAGATTTTATTAAAACTCTGAAACTGACCTCGTGTTTCATCAGGCATTTTCCAAGCTCACTCAGCTCCTCGGTGGGTTGAGGGGAAGACGCCACCTGCGCCGACTCCATCATCACGTCTTCGTCTGCGAGAGCACAGTTTTAGCAAAACAATCGTTCTTCTTTTTTTTACCCCCTCACTCGAGATAAGAAAACTTCAACTCCACTCCTACCATCGATTTCCTCCTTATTTGCTGCTTGTTCAGGCGTTTTTCTGGAAATGCAGCTTACATCTAAAAGAGAGAGGAAAGACGATGGGTGCCATGAAGCCATCATAACTCACGTTCCACTCGGTTGGAGAAAACGCTGATCAGGCAGTTGAGATCTTCCAGCTAGGAAACCAGCTAACTGATGTTCTCTGGTGTCATCTGAGCGATCAAAACATCTGCGCCGCGTCGAGTTTGCGGAATCACACGACGTTAGATGCGACGCGACTCGTGACGCCCGTCTTAAAATGTGCTAAGAATGTCGCAAAGAAGTTTCTGTCGTCGCTTCATGTAAAGAGAAACTCTATAGGGGTGGATCCTTATGATCATGATTGCGCTCTTTAAGCAATAAAAGAAACAAAATCATATATTTTTTTATGTAAAATACGAGCAAAAAAGCAGCCACTTGTGGGACTTACTGAGCAGATCCAGAACCTCCCTGGTGAGCAGGCGAACCAGCTGCTCCTCCAACATCTCCTGAGTCACAGCGCAGTCCTTGTAGACCGGCTGCTCCTCCTCATCCTCCTCACTGAGAACACAGAGAGGTCAGTTTGAAAATTAAAACACAGATTCATATTTAGAGCCCAAATGAGGACTTTGCTGAAATTAATCTCTACCGTATTCACAAGTTTCAGAAAATAACCCGCTGCGCCTAATTTAAACAACCATCTGCTGCAACAGCGTGAACAACAGCTGCCTTGGCGCCTTGTCATTTTACCACAACTTACTTGACGGACGTCCTCTGGTTGATAAGCTGCCACTTTACGTTTAGTCTCTGCGATATAAAGCAGAAGCATCGTCAGGACACTTTGCCGTGAAAATACTTAAAGCTAAATTTTATGCCAAATTAGACAGAAAATAAAGTTTAAAATCAGGGTTCTGACCTGCAGCATGTAGTTGAACAAAGGCCCCAGCAGAGGGCGCAGCAGACTGTCGTGATACTCTGGAGGACATGCGATCACTAGCTGCTTCAAAAACAGCCGTACACACCAGTCAAGGCAAATCAGTGTTTCCGCACAAAATAAGAGCTTTGCTTTTTGGGTAAATAAAACAAAGCGCATTCTGACAATTTTTTTCTTTTTAAATGACGAAGGATATGAATCATGGAGCGGAGTCTGTGGTCAGGCACGTGATCGAGGGAAGTAAAGGCAGAGCCGATGATTCCTTCAGCCAGACTCTCCACGGTGTAGAAGTCCTGCAGCAGAGCTGGACCCGCGTTACCCAGGATGTGGAAGCTGCAGGAGGTGACGGGAGGCAGAATGCGTCAGGATGAGAAGGCATCAAGACAAGATATAAAACCGTGCAACAGTTTGTAAAGCGATAACAAACCATACCAGTTTTCGAACAACGAGTTAAAGAATCCCTGCATGCGATCCAAGAGGCTTTTTTGCACCGGAGCGTCATAAATATCCAGAGGAGGCTGTGGGAGACCTGAAAACATTCATTTAGGAAGCTTAATATTTTTGAATGAGTCGTCATTTAGGGCATACAAAACCCCCACCAAAAAACAATTAACACATGGAGGCAGCTCTTCTTACCAAGAATTACCAGTTTATCTCCGTCCATCACATCATAGGCTCTGGAGAAAGTCTCACTGAGACGAGCCATGTTCTCTGGCATGAACAAGCTGTTGTGAGTCCTGCAGAAAAACATGAAATAAACAAGCTTTACAATAAAATGTATTAAGAGGACATCCTTAACATATGTAACCTACAATCACATATTGATTATTTTTCTTTTTAATCTAAAGTTTGCAAGTGAGAAAACTTAATATCATAAACAAACTCCATCCGTCCAACTTAGCTGGTTAATCAAAAATCTGCAGTGAAGGTGAGCTGTTGAAGTTATTCACACATTGGCACACGCACCTTATCAGAGTCAGCAGGTTGGGCAGGAAGGCCAGAAACTGGGCTGCACAGGGGTTTCTGAAGATGGGGGCTCCGGCAGGTGTGCAGCCCGTCACGAATCCGCCGGCTCTCGCTTCTTCCAGATCTGCAGGCCATCGCGCACGCTTCACCACGGACAGCATCGCATACAAACAGAAGCTCAACTAGGAGGAAACACAAGCAAGCAAGCAATAAGGATCAAAAACAAAACAACCATCCTTCTAGGCGTAAACGACGTTGGGCAGAGCTGTATTTTTATTTATTTATTTTTAACTCCGCTTACTTGACCCCTGTTAGGTCCAGCAGTATCTGTCTCTTCTCTTTGCTCTGTGTACACTTCATCCGCTCCAACAAACGACAAGAACTTCACAGGATCCCAAAGCACTCTGAAACAAAGGTCAAAGTCAAACATGTTTCAATACATCTAAAGAAAAAAAAAAAAAACGTGCAGAATTTTGCATAATTTTTTTTTTTTAAATCATAGCAACCTTGTCATCTCCTCAGAGGTCCACTGAGTGATTATTGTGGCCGTTAGTTCATCTAGAAAAGCCTTTTGCTTTTCAAAGTCTTTAAACTGGTTACTGATGAGCACCAGAGCTTCCATCTGGGAGCATTTCTCAAAGAACGTCAGCAAGGTTTCATTTGCAAACAACTCTTTGGCGTGGTTGTAAAACATGTCGAAGCAAGGCTGCGGAAGAAAAAAAAAGTAACTGCACAAGTTAAAAAGGTGACTCAGGTTGATTTTTTTTTTTTTTTAGACATAAATTACCTACCAAGATAAACTGCGGGTAATCCCGGCAAATTTTGATGATAGCCGAACACGCGTGTCTCCGAACATTTTTCACAGCTCGATTCCTGGGCGCCTGGGAAAATTTTTTTTAAAAAATTGCTGGAATGTTTTATTTACAATTCAGATAAGAGAGATCAAGAAAAATTACCCTGCCAAGTGAAAACAACGTACCTTGTTTTCCAAATCAATGTGAAATGTGACGGCTTTGAATAGCTGTGGAGCCAAAACACAGACAGCGAGAGGTAATCAGTAAGAACAAAGAGACGTGGCTTGAGAATTGTAAAATTAGCTGTAAATGTAGACCAAGGTACAGATATAGAGATATTTATGTGTAAAATACTGAAAAAAATCCTTTGATGGAAATCAAAAATGTTCAAAGCGACACAAAGTTTCTTCTTCTCATCTTTGGATCAAACGGACCAACTTTCAATCGAACCTTGTAGAGAACCTCTGGCACTAACTGTGGCCTGTGGGTGACGAAGGGAAAGAGGGCAGAAATGTTGCTCAGCACACAGGACAGGATGAGCGGGTCTCTGGTTTCGTAGTTCAGGACGCCCTGCAGGAGCTCAATGCTCTGGTCTATCGGCAACTTCTGCGCAGGTCGAAGAAGAACGGTGAGAATACATCAAGTTTGCCCCCCTTTTTTTGATCCTTTACTGTGATAAACATTTAGTCACCTGCTCATCCATGTTTTTGAAGATCTGATGCATCACACACTCCATGAAGACAGTCAGCGCATCCCACTGAAGGACGGATGGAGACATCAAGGAACACAGACCCTCTGCAGTCTTGGCTGGAGACAAAAGAACGTTTTCAGAGTAGAAACGTTAGTGGAAAGAAAATAAGGACACAGATTTGTAATTTGACCTCAAAGGAGACTTTATGAAGGCTACAAGTATATATATATAGAAATATATAAAAAAAAACATGTCGCATTTGCTGTGATGCTACAGACATTACAGAGTCAAAGTTTTTCTGAGCAAAACAAGGAAACAGTCAAACCCTTACACGTCGTTTCTCCAGGATCGACCGGATTGGCGACCTGGAACCGGAGCCATTCTGCTGCAGTGAGGAAAGCTTCCACCGGAAGAATACGACTTAGCGTCCTCAAAACGTCGCCGTGCTGCGACCGATACGCTTTAAGACGACGCAAAGAAATAAACAGCATCAAAACTGACAACGAAACCAAGGAGCCTACGAGGGAACGAGTTGATAAAACCTACTGGAAAAGAACGAGTTGAAGTCATCGTCGCTGTCGAAGTCCATCCGTGAGTACACACAACTAGGGCTGTCTTGTTTAGAAGGAAAGCCAGTCTGGAAGAAGACAAATAAAACTTTACGCCATGCTGTGAGAAAGCACTTTGACACATATCTCACAATACGACCACAGTACGGTTTGCTGTGAACGATCGTATAAGAAAGGAGACTCTCACCCTAACAAGGTTGGCTGTCGATACTTTGAGGTATTGGAGGGCCATCTCCACAACGACAGGGACTTTTGATAGAGTCTCGTGTCTGAACAAACTGGCCCATGTTGACACCGTGCAAGATTTTAAAAACTGCAGAATATGAAAGGAGAAGTGGGGCGGGGGGGGGGGCAAAAACAAAAACACATCAGCTCAAGCACAACCTTTTAAAAGAAAAAAAATTTCAGCAACAATCAAGTGTTAGCCTTGCGATAATTAGCAGTAACTAACCTGACTGGAATGTGTAGTAAAGGCTAATAAGGCTTCGGTGTACTTGCTGAGATTTGGAGGAACTTCAACCTCTGAACACGGACCCTGTGGAGGGGAAGGAGGGCGACATCATTTTCAGACGGCGGTGCGATCAAAGGGAGGACACACTCGTACATGTGTGACCACACCGGGGAAAAACTCACCACTAACGAGCAGAGCTGGAATCCTAGAGCGCACAGGACCTGACAGAGCCGCTTCAGGAAAACGTAGCACCGCTCCACCACCTCCACTTCTCTGAAAGCGCAACAAGCACCGTGACGCCAAGAGTCAATAAAAACAACCGACTAATATTTCTTTTTACAAAGATAGACAAGCGACAGGACTTACTGTGGTTTGGAGGCATTTGGACATAACGCTAAACCATCTGCGGATCTGGACACATACAGGATATTACAGTATGTTATAATAAAACGACGCCTTCGGTCTAACCGGGAGAACGGAGCAGCAGCTTCACTCACTGGGCTGCGGACAGGATGTACTGGATGGCCACGTCGTTAAACAGCAGCATGAAGGGCTTCCTCTCCTCCAGCTTGCCCTGCAGGAGATCACCATAAGAACTGTAAGTACGTTCCACTTGTTCACCTGATTGCAAGTTATGACACAAATTATCTTTTCAGCTTATTGAATAAGAGCAAGAGTTCAGCGACGCAGAACAAATTCAATCTGGTCCTTCAAATAGTTTCCTATCAAAAACCCTCTGCTAAACTGTTCAATAAAGTGCTCATAATTAGGGATTGCTTCGTAAAACCAAGACATGCAAAGCGTCTAAGCTACTTCTGTCTCCTTCACCGTCTCGTCATTCCAGTGCTTAGCGATGGCGTCATCATTTTATGACATGAGAAAAAGGTCCCACATATTACCAACATTATTAATGTCTAATATTTCTTTTAGAAAGATGCACTGACTTTTTCCTCTAATTGTACCAAAATCTGTGCAGGCAAGTAATAAAAAGGAATAAAATATTACTGACTGAATGATGTTTATTCTAGCAGCCTGATAAACTTATTGTTGTTCTCCATGTCTAATTAGGCATTAACTGTTTGCAGACGTTTCTGTGTTGGAAAATCCCGAATGGATGTAATAAAGTATGAAAAATAATCGCTCCTCTAAAATAAACTGGACTTTCCTCCACTAGGATGTCCTGTTATTAGATTTCAGAGAATCTGTCAGGGCTAATTGCTTTTGTTCATCATTTACAAGTTAGCTAATTGCAACCATTACTCAAAGTATTTAATATTAATAGACCACGGCTAAACAAATGTTGGCCTGTGAATAATTACTCAATGTAATTTTTTTTCCCCCAAACCTTCAATTTATTATGTAGAACCAGCTGGTTTCAGAAATGAGATCAGGGAAAACCAAATATCTTTCAGAGTAATAACAATCTTAAATCGTTGTCAAACACTGTAAGGCTGTTGGCCAGAATTACTACAAAGACACCGACGAGCTCTGATCAAACCATCAAATTCAAAACATACAAAGAAAATGATAAAGGACGACTAATAAAACGGATGAATCTCCAGGCTGGTTTCCCGCAACTCACCTTCCGGCTTAAAGCGATAAGCAGACACTCTGAAGCCTCCAGCTGCAGCTCGGGTTCACTCAGCAGCAGACACAACATCTCCAGCAGCTGACAGTTCCTGGAAGTGATGTGCACCAGCGTCACCCAATCTACGTAGCCTGCGAGCGTATTCAGCGTGGCCACGGCCACTCGGCAGTGAGCTTTGGCCTGCGTGCAGGTAAAATGTTAAAAAATAGACAAATGAGGACATTGCGAAGTGTGAAATAAACCAAATCCTAATGCGTAAAATGAGGGCGGGGGTTTGTAAATACCTTCAGTTCAAGACCTGGTTCCTCCTTCTGGAGATAGAAAGCAAAACTGTTTAAAACTGCTACTTTTTGGAGACCTAAAGTAATCCAGTCGAGGCTTTACTGACCAATGTGCGGTAGTCCTCAACGTTGATGTGCAGAACGGCCAACAAGAAACTGAAGATGCTCTCCATGTTCTGGGTGAGTGTCTGCTGGATGTCTCTACGCCGCTGTGAGGGCAACGTCTGGAAGGTGATCACGTCTTCTGCCAGCCTCAAGAGGATCAGCATGACCAGCTCGGTCTGCGCCTCCTACCACAAACATCCATTTTTACTTCGTTTAGTATAAAGAAATTATTAATTTTCTCAAAAATGAAAACATAAAGGGAGTCATTTATCATAAATTTTACTTTAAGAACTCTAGAAACTTCATGAACAGAAATTAAAAAAAGATTAACACAGTTTCATGTCATAACCACGAACATCAATGTGTTTTATTTGAATTTTATGAGATAGACCAAAACAAGTTAGTGCACAGTTGCAAAGTGAGAGCAAATTTTATGCACAACAGGGTATTTCACAGCTTTCTTTCAACAGTGGAGTTTTTCCTTTATTATATGGGCCAGATTTGTGATAACTAAACTCTTAGCTAGTTCTCTTAGTAATAATCTCTATGGCTAGCCAGTCAGTTTTCATGGCAGATTCTCATGTCTGGGTAGGCTTTACAACTGTGCCACAATTATTGCATTCTCAGGTAATGGAAATGAAGCAGTACTCTGTGGCATGTTTAAAGCTCATATATTAGCTGCTATATTGTTTTATAACCCAACCCTGCTTTAAACTTCTTTCGTGACCCATCTGCTGTGTTTCTTCTGTCTTTATGATCCCGTTTGCTCACTAGTGTCCTCTAACAAAGCTCTGAAGTCTTCTCAGAACAGCAGTCTTTATGACAGTGACAGATTAAAAATGAATAAATGTAAATGCATGCTACCCTTTTCAAAATTTTTTAAAAGTACAATTCTTTCTTTTCACTTCATATCTACGACATAGTAGGTATTGGTGAATATAATAAAGCGTGTGGTTTAAACATGGCCAATAACGTCAGCGAAACATCTTCGAGCTCACTTTATTTGTCAAACAAATAAAGTGAGCTCATGTTTAGGTAGCGAAGCGCCGCGAGTATGACTAACTGGAATATATTTGCTTGCAAACCATTACGTAACCCTATTCAAACTAAAATGACGCTGGATAAGGAAGCATGCTACACTTACTGCAGTGTTTATGCCACTCACCCCTTGGCTAGAGAGAGACTCCATCTCTTTCAGCATGTCTGGCCACTGTTGAGGCCATTCTCTTTTAATCATTTCCACCACAATCCGAGATAGGGCATCTTTGACGTGGCTCTCTTCCTCCAGGATAGAATGGGTGCCCTAATGAAACACAGTGGTGTTTATCTGATCTAAATGAGATGGTTATTTTTACCATCTTTTTACTGTCACACCTACAGTTGCTAGCAGCTGCATGGCACACTCCTTCAGCTGGACCTTTTCTGGCTGCTCCATGTTGTTCCATCGAAACCTGGGAGAGAGAGAAAGAAAGAATTATCACACCATACTGCTTTTATCATATTAGGATTTTAAGTACCACGTAGTGGACTTACTTGATGACCTGCTCCAGTATTTGCAAGCCAAAGTGTCTGACTACAGCCGGCTGACTTTTGTCTGCTAGGCGAAGGCCACATGGCACACAAAGGGTGCTTGTCTCTTTAAATTCTTCACAAAACTGTTCAGAGAAATAAGTCGGATTACTTTACAGAGAATGTATACTAACTAAATGTTAAGGTGCAATTAAATTGCACCTGAACGAACATGCAGCCGAACATGCAGTTTTATGCCTAACACGTGTTAGGCATAAAATCAACAGCTCGCTCTAAGCGAATAAAAGAATTCCGAGCTGTTTAATAAACAGATGATCGCTAGACGACACATGGAGAGTTGATTTGATTAAATTAAGTTTTCGTTTCGCTGTTCCAAGGTTTAATTTGTTATTGGTGTGAATGAGTGAACATGAGTGAACTATTCATTTATTCATACTAGGCTAGCTTCCCCCAGCATTTTAAATTTTTAACATTTAACAACGGTGCGACTGAAAAGACGTTTCCAAGCAACTGTTACAAAAAGGTACTGAATAATAGAAGCAGTTTATTTATAGTTTACAGTCACGTTATAATCTCCCGATCGTCACAATAAATGACAAGGTAAGCTAACTAGCTAGCAATTGGTAATAGTGCTACCTTCAGGGCCTCCAGACGGTAAATCTGGCTGGTTTCTGCGTCCATCATCACCATCACGGCTTTTATAAGCTGATCACACACCGCGGTCACCTGCTCAGCCATGACTTCAGGTAGCGTCTGTCACACCGTTAAGAAGAAAGCAAGCAACTCCCTTATGCAAAGCGCCGCTCTACCGCGGGTAACGTGCAGACAGGGAAATACCGACGTCCGCCAACGTGCGCGAAGAGCGAAGCTGGGGGTGTTAGTACGAGCCGCTTGGCTTGCCGTTAAATTGGAACTCTGGGAGTTGTAGTCCTCTTTCCTTCTTTATTTCGTTTTTTCTTTTCTTCTTTCCTTCTTTATATTTATGATCTCCGAATTTAGTTGTTTCATTATGTATTGGATCATTTTGTTTAGATTTAAGAAAAACTATTGTTTTATTTATGTATTATTTTATTTGAATGTATTTTTTTGTCTTTATTATTTATCTAATTATATATTTCTTTAATGTTGCCCATTTAGAGCTCTAATGGAACCTCAATTTTAAATAAATTTTGTTTTCTTGTTATTATTATTGGTGTGCCATTGCAAGTACCTCAATCAAAATTATGTATTTGATTATGTATTTGATATTTGTATTTGATGGATGGTATTTGATCAAATGATATATTTAATAATTGAACTTCTTAATTTATTTCTATTTTTAATCACATACATTTTTAAGTAAATTGCTATCATTGATTTGTGGAATTATTTATTTCTACTAAAGATAGTGTCAGTGAGTGGAACTAGTTTGAAGACTAATCAGTAAATGGGTTCAATATGACAAGCCATAGACAATTCAAATATTTCATGGTTTACTGGTGGATTTTTACTTTTTTTTTTAGAATTTCATGTAGGATCAATACAAGTTTTAATAGATCATTTATTCTTTAACTGATTTAATTCTAAGCAGTACAACGTATTTCATTCAGTATTATCCATATAGTATTATTACAAATTAACTTGATTAAATACTTTGAATTTAGCGTTCTAGTTTTCGTTAAATCACCTAGTGACTTACTGGATTCTAGCAGTTTTAACTCCATAGCGTTCAACATTAGACAATATTTTTGCATGCGAGGCTCCCACACACTTCAATTTTGTATCCTATAGTCGTCACGTCAAGAGAGCAAAACCTTTCGCTATTTCCCATTCAATGCATAAATCATTTTATGGTGCAGTACAAGTTTAACCTCCTGTCACCATCCTTTGGTTTTCCCACACAAGGCGTCTGACCCTTTAGTATGGAGTTAGATTTTTTTCACAATTATTCAATCAAAAAAACAAAAATCATCTCAAACAAAAAAAAGTCATACAGACTATTTAATCATAAAAATATTTTTTTACGAAACAAAAACATTTTTAAAGATTTTTTTTTTGATTGAAGTAACTCATTTTTTGATTGAATCTCTTTTTTTTTGGTTGAGTGTATTTTTTTTTTTTGGTTGAATAATTGTGAAACAAATCTAACTCCATACTTTAGCTCCTCTGTCCCGAACAAACAGTGGGCGTGTCTTCAGCTCCTGGCCAGGAAAAGGGGGCGGAGCCTGAATTCCAAAGTGGAATGAACTTCCTGTGGCTACGTCACTTTGGGATCGGCTGCGAGCTGTTGAGCAACGCAGACAAACGGCGGAGTTTCGGGTTTGTTGCGTTTGCATCTAGCAGTAAGTAAGACGTTGAAAATTATTATTTTGTTCCAACATATTCCCGCTTTTTTATTGTGTTCTATTCTTTATGTTGTATACATTTTTGTGGGGTATTTCGTAGCAGTTTACCAGCTGTTTCAAAGTTCTAAAAGCGATGCTCGCTTAACAACGGAAACTTTTGTCCCGAAGGCCGTGTTATGTGTAGCAACAGGTCCACGACGCTGGATTCCATTAACATTACCCTGCTTCATATTTACAGATTTCAGTAGAAAAGAAAAAAAAACCCAGTATCCTCTTTCTTTTTCTTTCAGCGGAGGTGAGGACCTTCGAGCTAGAGAAAGTAGCCTTGCCTGTTGTCAGGTTTAGGCTGCGGGATTAAAGAGCTCTCCAGTCCTCAACGCTTTCGTCGAAACTGCCTGTGGGGATTCATGCTGGATTGGTTAGCTAAATGCGGTACGAAGCTAAAATGATGCCGGTAAGATTGGATTTATTTACACAAGTTTTATTGCTGTGCTGCGGTGTCTGTTTTCCTACAGTGCGATCGTCATGTTCTTACGTTGTGAATCACCAGGGTATTTAAATTCACGCAGTAAACTGATAGGGTAGCGTCTTCATACGCTTTTGTTAAGTGTTTTTTGCGGTGATCGGTGCTTGTCAGTGTGCTAGAGGACGTAAATTGCTTCCTAAGATATGTAGTATACAACCCCGCATCAGTCTGTTCCCTTAGGACGCATGTACTTGTAAAGAGTGATCATCTTAAGAGTCTAACTACAGAAGCTGCATCATTTGCATAGTCTGTACTTGGATATTCATATTTCTTTGAGCATATACTAGAGCAGGGGGCAGATGCCAAGTGTTGTTGGCAAAGGGTAGCTCTGGACTCTTGCCGTGTCATCACTATCATCATCATCTTCATCATCAGTGGTCTGTTGCTTTTGCTGCAGTGTGGGATATAATTTATCAGTACCTCCTTGATGCATGTAGGGAGAGCAGTGGACAGCTGTCAGTGTCCTATGTAGGGAAAATTAGTATTGAAATGTTATGCTGATAAATAGTTATTGGCAGATTTTATAGGGTGCTAAATGTGTCAGAACAAGTGATTTTTAAAAATACATTTTAGAATGTAGCATAAAATGTTACATTTAATTCAGAAATTATCTATGATCTATGTTTCCTAATTTATGCTGAAACTTGTAAAAACGTTTATGAAAAATAAGTTTTAGAAGTATGAAATGTTCAACAAATCAAATTTGAGTGCTGAACATTTATGGTGTTTACTATAAATGTCTGTTTTTTTGAGTTGAGTGACTGAATATTTTTTGTCACAAGGACATTATGCACACACTATTTTTCAACATAAACATCAGTCAAGTTCTTATGGGCCACTACAAGATATCTCTCCTGCCAACAGCCGTCACTATCTACTCTTACTCTGAAGAATTTGAATTAATGAGATACAGTAACGTTTAATTTTCCTTTGGGGTTAATAAAGTTTGAATTTGAATAAAGCTTAACATTTTGAGTGTATACAGTACATAAACATTAAATAAAGCATGGTTACTTTGATATAAAACGGTATCAATGAATCATTCAATCAAATTTTATTTCTATAGCACATTTCAGCAGCAAGGCATTTCAAAGTGCTTTACATAATTAAAAATAAACAGCATGTGGCAGTGGATAAACAGTTAGAAAGACAAAGATAATTTTTTAAAAAGATTAAAAAAGAACTTACTTGTTTTCAGGTAACTAAAATCCAATTTTGTTATGCCAACAGGAATGGGGAGGAAAAGTATTTCAGAGTCAGCGCAGTCAGTCACAAAATCACCATCAGGTCATTGGAGCAAATGCTGCAGCCTTGCCAATAGTTAAAGTTGCATTTACCTTTATTTGCCTATTGTCATAAATACTAGAAAGCACAGCATGTGTTGATATAGTGGCAATATATTTGTCATCTCAAAGCATTTTACAAGTCAGACGGGACGTATTTATGTTGAATACGTTATTTGAACACATCCTAGCATGTAAATAATCTTAAATTGCGCACATCCCAGTTCTAAGAAGTCCATCTAAATGTGCTGAATAATCAACTGAACAACAACCCCTCATCTCGAGTGAACATAAGGAATGTGTTGACAGACAACATTTCCAGAAGTTGCCTGACGTTGGTATCTGGCAACCTCTGACATATTAACGTTATTACTATGATTATTTTCTTATCAAAACAGCCTTTGAGTTATTTTTAATTAGTCGTTTGGCTGCTTAATTTATATCACACAAGGAGCCATTTTTTTTCACTCTGGCTGTCTGATTTTAAAGTAAACCAGAAGATTTTAGCTTGCAATAAGCTGTATTAATTGTTTTTTGGCATATCATTTTCTTAATCTTTTTTTATTAATTAAAGTTTGCCTTACATTGAACGAGGCTTACTGTTGAGTAACAGGTTGTACAAGACAGAGTCATGTTGATTGTATAAACTCATCATCGAACATCTTGCGTAAGCCCTTATCTTGATTAGCGTATCCTTCTTGACAACCGAGTTGAATTTGAATAACACCTGTCGTGTTTATGACCTTGTTAAGGGCATGTAGTCAACATCGTTGCTATCGACAGGCTTCTCTTCTCTTCCCCCAAATGATTTTTTTTCTCATTAATAGTATGGATGGATGCTGCATGTGTTTTGATGAGATACGGTTTCTTGTGTTTGATTAAAAGAGAAATGGCCTGTGTTCACTCTTTTCTGATGGGAGGTTTTTTGTTGTTGTTTTTTTTTTAAATTGCAGCACCAATCAGTGACCCAGGTTGTAGAGGCCGGGGCTCAGGGAGGAGTGAGAATGTAGTGGCATGATTGTTGGCTGTGATTTAAATGGGGGTAGTGGGACGGGATGGGAGGGGGGGTCACTGTTTCCGGAACACAATAAAGCAAAGGAGCTCTACAACACTGTGTGGTGGAAACCACATTGTTTGTGCCATGGCTGCACTCCGATAAGAGACACTCGCCCCCTTTATTGAACCAGAGCATCGTGTAACTCATTTACATCCGAGTTGCGGTTATCTCTGCTTAAACAGCTTTGTCGAGCTGCTATTTGTCATTCTCACATTTAGGCTTCAATTCATTCTTGTTTGTTGACTAATAACTTTTATCAAGATAACTTAAAGGAACAGCTGTGGGAGAGCAAACTTAAAGAACATAATGTGCCATGGAAAACCCTTGGTTTGTTTTACAAATGCAAAAAAAAAAAAAAAAAAAAATCCTGTCGGTTTCCTATTTCTCTCCCATGACAAAAGGTTGCTTTGAGAGTAGATTTTTAAGTTGATACTTGATATGGTTGTGTACATATTTCAGCTATCATTATTCCATCACACATTTTTACCATTTCTCAGTTACACTATCTGCTGTAGCAGATTGTGAGAAACGGGAGTCATACTTCAGGAAGTAGCTTTTTGCTGCGTGTCAATAAAAACCTGAGAAGGGTTTCGCCCTGACATCTACACTCCTGTTAACTCTGTGAAAGAGTTGTGGTGTTTTCTCAACTACACCATGTGATGAGCAAGGAGATTGCATGGACGGATGGACAAAAGACCTATTGGATTTGCATTATCTTTTTATGAACTAAAACGGTAATTTCACCCTTTTTTTGTGACACAGAAACTTGGACTCTTATCGGCCAATGCTGCTCTCCTTCTGTTTAATATGTATATCAGTTCAACAACCTTTTAAGGTTAATGCTATTATAACATTAACCAATTAGTATTATGGACTTCAACCAAAACACTTTGTTTAGGAAGTAAAGAAGTAGCTGTTTCTGCCAGTTTTGTCTGCAAACGATTAACTAAAATCTCAACTGCCTCAGTCTTAAAGACTGAGGCAGTTTAAGTGAGATGTCTGTAGTGAACATGTTTTTAAAGTTATCAGCTGATTGTTCAGAAATGAATGATGAGCGTGTCCTTTCAGTAGACAATGTGATGCAACTCTGTTAAGGAAGCCACATAAGATTTTCTCCTAAATTTCTCCTAAATTTGGATGGTAGGTTTTTAACTACTTTGTGTTAAAATCCTTGTTGTTAAAGTAGTTCTTCAAAAAAATTTAATCAGCCACAACATTGATGAGTCTTAATATGTAAAGCTGCTATTAACATTTGGACATGAGTTCCAGAATCATTTGTCTCCAGGAATTAATACTTAACAGTGTTTTTATTGTTATTATTATTATTATTATTATTATTATTATTATTATTATTATTATTATTATTATTCAATCCCCACTTGTAAAACTGATACGGTTGCCAAGTTTGTGAACACTAATTTTATATCAACTATACTTGTATTAGCCAGCGCCTATTTCTCAGTACTCTGCTTGTTTTTATGTTTTGCTGTTCTGCTTTAAAATTTGATATAAATTTGTTCAGCATGCATTTGCTTTCTTATTTTATTGCTGGTTTTGATTAGTTTCACTCTTGAAAACACTGATTAAATTTGTATTTTTCGCTATTTTTAATTGGTCAACCAATAAAATATTGCTCTGATATTATTAGTTATTTATTTATTTCTCGGAATTGTCTTTTTAAATAACTTTTGATTGTTTGGAATCACACTGGCTATGAGTGTTAAATATTGCTCTTCTACTACAGACTTTAGTCAGGATTCATTCCATCGACTATAAAGATGTTATACCTGGAAACTGGAATAGTTTCTGCAGCAGAAAAGGCCATTTCATCCTACATTCGGGAGTTTCTTTACTCGGTTTTGGATATGAAAGATTAAATGCCACAAGGGCATCAATCAGTGAATTTTCAGGGAATAGTGATAGCTAAGTCAATCTCCCCCGTTCTCCCCAGATTATCATATTTTACATAAATTAAAAAGACCTCAAATATTTAGTATTCATTGATTACTCATACAGTAGGTTATTTTCTGAAAGCTGAAGTTTTTTGTTGTATATTTATAAAAGCAGTCATATTCAAGACCATTTGAGTAATTTTGTTT
This sequence comes from Micropoecilia bifurca, assembly GCA_903067075.1. Taxonomy (NCBI): domain Eukaryota; kingdom Metazoa; phylum Chordata; class Actinopteri; order Cyprinodontiformes; family Poeciliidae; genus Micropoecilia; species Micropoecilia bifurca. The sequence continues at coordinate 17,942 of CAEGAF010141702.1, read as the reverse complement.
CCTGTGACCTCTGTCTTTTCCAGAATGGTTTGGTTCAGCAGTCTCCACAAAAAGTAATAATTCTCCTCTGCTTAGTTTCGACTCCGTTTTTCCTTTATCTCCCAGATAGCCTCTAAGTGGGAACCGTCTCATCACGTAGACCAGAGAGGGGAGGATATTGCGAGAGTACAGATCATCAAGCGATAGGCTGAGTGCTGCAGTGCAGAGCATGAATAGAGATTGTTCAGACCGAAGTGGCACAGTTTGTTTTAGTGTTGTATAAATCCCTCCTTGTTTTTTTTCTAAAGGCTGCAGCTGAACGACGGCAAATGGATGTTTGGATTCCATATACTGTCCTGCAGTTTGTTACTCCTGACCTTTTCTCCCTCATTGCCTCCTCCTCTTGTGCAGCCTGCCGTTCCACTGAGTAGGTGAATGAGATGAAGAGAAATAATGCAGAAAGCCATTGGAGGGGGGATTCTATTGCCTCACCTTTCTGAAGGACTGCTATGCTGGAAGCGAGTCAACTCTTGGAACTGTGGAGCGCCAGCACACACATACACAGACAAACATTGCTGCAGTGTGTTAGAATCCCATAGATATTGGAATCAAAGGTGACTTCATCAACAAAACGTGGCTGATTCATTGGCTTTGCGAGTAATTGAAAACATGGATGTGAACGCAAACACAGCAGTTGTAAAGCGAAGAAGCTTTAGAGATGGGTTAAATTATAGTCCCCCTCACCACCCGTTATCTTTTATAGCTGTAAATATGCCTCTTAATGTCTCCTATTTAATCAGTTTATTCACCAACTGGCATTTGATAACATCTTGGGTACAACTAGTAGTAAATCTCAATGTATTTAATTGAGCTTAAACATTTTGCGGACTATGTCCATGCTCTTTTAATGTGACAACATAACTGCGGAGCAACAATAAATATCGTAGGTACAACGGATTGGAGCTATTAATGTTTATATTGTGTTTATATTGTCTTAAATGTAAAACAAACCGTAATATGATTTATTATTATTGTCACAGTTAAATTATTTTACTTAGAGCATTTATTGTTCTCATTTGCGTCATGGAGGAATGATAAATCTAACATCACTCTTTCAGCCTGCTGAGAGGCTGGATGTGGCAGGGGCACGGAAACGGAAAACAATTACTGGACCTTAGTGTTGAGACTTCTGAATAGAAGGAATTTAGAACGTCTTGCTGTGCGCTGTCAGCTGCAACCAGCATGGGTTTAATAAAAAAAATATCAGGGAAGTTTAGGTTTAATTTTAAACACACGTCTGAGCCCACAGATGTGTTTTCTCTTACACTACGCTCCATACAAAGGAATACTGTCACATTAGCCTTTTTTCTCTGACGTTTCTGAAATTTCTGCAATTTTGAAACTGCACGATATCTCCTTCTATCTACGAAAGACACAAATTATAGGTTATCTGTGACTGGATGGGTTTTGATGGATTACTTTTCTATTGCAGAGCAGTTATACTAAAGCCCTGTCATTAGCCTATCTCTGGATCTTGTGAAACCTTCCAGAGAGCAAAACAACAAACCATTTTGATCCACCTTATTCAATATAAGCTAATGGACTATGATCTTGAAGTGAAGGGCAACAGAATTGACTCCCAAGGTTCTGAGGTGGAGCAGATGGATTAATAGACTTTTAGGATTGTTGGAAGTAATTTATTTAATAATCCTGTAACCTACTTGGTCTTTTTTTTTGACGATAAAAGAGTGTGCCACATGTACATGATTGAAAGTCTTGTTTATGTCTGTAATAATTGACATTTCTTTAACAAAACCCCACACGCAATCACAAAGAACAGGACATAAATCACTTCTTTATCAACTTTATTGCTCAGCCTTACAGCCGCTTCATCTTATGTAACCGTATTCTTGGCAGAAACACTGACAAAAAAAATGGTGTCCTAATACAGTAACCCAGAACAATTGAGATGGTGTATATTTGATTTTCAGTCTTGGGAGCCTTTGAGCTCCTTTCAACAGGGAGCTTAAGTACTGCCAGCTGCAGTCTTTCTGCTCCTCTAGATGTGTTCTTATTACAGCACCTTTTGTCTGTGGGTTTTGATGTTGCAGCCTTTCATCTTTAAAATACACCCAATCCTTTCTGTCTCCTGCAGAGAGAGGTCCTACAGCTGACCTCCAAGACTGTGAGGTTTTGTTCTGTCCAAGTTATTACAACTTTCTCTTTAGCCCGGGTACAGAAATGTGATCCAGATAAGGAATTTCTGGATTATATTATATAATATATATTATAAAATCTGTTTATTTATATATATTGCTCTTGTGCGTGCTTGAGAAAATGAGATCACTATTGTGTCTCATAGACAGCAAACTGGTAAGAGGCTATATTTTTATATAGCAGATTAACATAATCCCTATGATATATCCCCAGTGACCTTGCCTTATAGCTTCTCCAATTCTAGATGTTGTTATAGGCTGCACATTTCTTTAGATTGGCAGTCATTTTCATTTTGTAATTCTTTACCGTCACACCAACGCCAAGTGCTGGGAAATGGCTTTGACTTTGCTGATGCTGTAATAGAATTAGCAGTCTGTTGCCTTAAGAGAATAGCAGAGGCTGCTTGCACCTTCTGCATTCCTGGGCAATCTCTCAGACAGGAAGGAAGTGCAATTTAGCTTCTGATGTGCTCATTTGCTTCATATCTAATAGACGGAAGGCAAACGAAGCAAATCTCGGCCAAATGTTTTCGTTTCCAGTCTGCATTAGTTTTGCCCGGCTCCGAGTTGTTTTAAAGCTGTCAAGCTAGGGAGGCTTTCTGGTTATCTGCAGAGTAGCTTTTAATTTGCCCTGCAGTGAGACCATCAAGCTGTTATTGAGCTGTTTCATTTTGCTTGGTGTTGTCTATGAATATTTAATGTTCTCAATTTGTCCAGCTCAGTCAAAACACGGACTCCAGATACTTGTTTTCTCCTCTTCATCATGCATAGCAAGGTGATATAGTACTTTTTTCATTTTTTTTAAATCATCAAATGACTCACAATCTATAATAACATGACATTTTTTTTCTTATATTGATTTCACTTTAAAAAAAAATACAAACTCTACACAAATTCCTTAAATGTAAAAATTAAGTAACTATATCATTTGAGGGTTTCATTATTATGGCCTCATCCACAGGGTGCATGATAAAGTTCTAACTCATCCAGAAGGTTTCTGGGCCCGGTCACTGTTGGCCCTGGTTCATTACCTCAGCGCTGGAAAGAAGCTGTTTTCGGTGTCAGAACTGCCACCCAACACTATTCTCCTCCTATTGATATCTTCCACCTTCTCTCTCTGTCAGTCCACCATGTTTACACAGGCAGGTCATGTGTTGTATGTCCTCTGGGATGTTGTCAACTACTTTGGATTTGGAACTTAGACCTTTTACTGTACGATGACGATGTGGGACATCAAGTAATTTTCAGTCAAGTTGAGCAGAACTGCGTTAGAATCACCCAGCAGCCATAAATCCGCCTTGGTTCCAAGGATTGGTCCACAGGGTGATCTTTCACTAAAAAGGAATAAAAGATTAAATCTGGTTACAATAGTCTGCATCACACATTGCAGGAAAGGATGATGCTCTCTGTGCTGACAATGATGACTCACCAACTCTGTCAATGGAGTCTTTTCACTGACATCTTTATTAAGCAGGCCGGTCCGGTCAGGGCCTCTGACTCAGCACGCTATTCTCCCCTCCTCCTTGCACTATCACTATAAAACTGTTTGTGTGGTACAATTATCGGAGACTGGCACCAATTCATTCACTCAAGAACCTTAGTTTGTGTTCTGACTGAGTCAGAACTGTGTGTTCTCTTCTTTTTGAGTTTCAAACTTATACTTATTTCCCTAATGTAGGTAAGACTGCTTTTATAGAAGCTTTTTCTTTTCAAATTAGACTTTAGATGGAATCCTAACGCTTCCAGCTTGTTAGAAGCTCATTGTACTTCTGATTCTGTGCTATGAAAGAAAACCTGACTAGTTGTCATATTATATTATCTTATTCTAGTATGTTAGTTTAGATAACTTCAGACTTTGTAAACTATGAATTACATCAGGTGCTTCTCATCCACCATGCAGCTCAACCATAGCCGGCTGTTCAATGATGGCAAATATGAATGACTTCAGCAGCGTCCAGTAACATACACACAGCTCTGCTAACTACAGGCAGTCCTTTCCTCAAACAGAAAACATTCAAGGAGAATTGCTGTAGTTGTTAAAATGTGTATGTATGTATGTATATATATATATATATATATATATATATATATATATATATAAATAAACTGGAAAGATAAATTAATAGAAAAAATGGTGACATAAAAATAGCAATTTGGGTGGATTTATATAGTCAGCGTCAGGGATTATGTTTGAGCTCTGTGCCAGTGGAATGCTTCACTTCTGTATCAATATACAGAATCAGTTTTTATCTGTAGTAGCTGAAGGCTTTCACATTCCATCCCACTTTCAGATGTGTTTCAGTGATAACTACATCTTCCCCATAATGCACATTGATCTACAAATCAAGCTTTTTCAGAATCCGCTTTGTAGAGCCGGTTTGCCTGTGTTGGGTTCCAGGAATTTCTCTCTGGGGTTAACTGGAGTTGAGTTCAATGATGTGAAGTTAAATGGAATTTTGGAATTCTTTTTTATTTTTCCTCTTGCTGACAGATAAACAGAGCATAGAAATGACATACTGCTGGTGAAGGAGGTAGACATTGTGTCCACACACTCACTGTGAAAAGCTGACCCACTGGGGAATTCTGCTCCAGCTCTCCAGAACTGTGGTGTTTTCTTTGCCATCATCAGCTCCGCTTGGTACCAGGATCCTTACGCTCATGTTCCTGTTTCAGTTATCTCTGCCTAACATGCTTGGCTAACTACTTCTCCCTCCCTCCCTCCCTCCGCCTCTTTTGCACAGATGTTCTTGACTGTATACCTCAGCAACAATGACCAACATTTTTCTGAGGTTCCCGTTACCAAGGAGACACTGTGCCGAGATGTGGTGGATATGTGCAAGGAGCCTGGGGAAACGGATTGCCACTTATCCGAGATGTGGCGCGGATCTGGTGAGTCCAGAACAGAAGATTTTTCAGGTCTATTATCCTCAGGTTTTCATAAAGATGGTGTGTTCATTTGAGTTGCTTCACAAGAGCTCATCTCAGTATATATCTGCAAAGCAAATTAGGTAGAAACTGTAACCACCCTGACAAGAACAAAGCACTTTAATATCTCCTACGTCTCCAAAGCAGGAGGTGGAGGTGGGGGGAGGAGGGGTGTAATTTCAGCCTCCTCTATCCCCTATCTGAGATGTAATAACTATTCAAAATCAGAACTCGAGTAGCAAGGTTTTCGAGCCGTTTCCATGGTGAGGCTTCAATAAGAGTCAGACGAGTGCCAATTATTTCGTTCGAGTACTTCCACAAGTAGTCTGAAATGAAATCTCAGGATAATGAAATGGCAGTGTCATTTTGGAGTTTTCTACTGGCCACTTTAGATTTAAGATGTTAAGATTTAAACGAAACGCTAATAATGATGCCATTATTATTTGCTGATTTATTTGGCTGTTCTGCCATTATTACGGATCATTTGATTGACCTCCGCCTGACTGCGATGTGTCGCCCCTTGTGCAATGAAAACAGTCTGAGATCTGCTGATGAAAATGTCACAAGAATTGTTGATGAGCGCTTTAGTGCCGTGTCAGCCGAAAATAATGAACAGCACACTTTTTTTTTGTCATCAAGTTTGTGCCAAGAGACCTTATTAGGATGCACCTTTCAATGCAGGTCAAACAACATTCTGTAAGCAAACACCATATGGACACTTGACCAGCCTTGTTTTTGTCACGTTTAACTTGAACTGCGTTTTAATATTCTCTCATTTTTGTAATTTTTGCATAACCTCTGATGCCCTCTGTTCACAGAGAGACCTGTAGCTGATGGTGAGCGGATGTGGGATGTGCTCAAAAGATGGGAACCGCACAGAGGGGAGGTGCGCTTCTTTCTGCGCCACAACCGCGCACCGGGCAGAGAATCCGGTACGATTTCAGTCTGTAAATTAAAGATAAGTAGAGGTGTCGGTGTTTGTTCACTTCTTCTACAAATTCAACACCATTGTGCAAGGGACGTTTGACACAGAGATTCTAAATACCAGAGATTGCTGCAGTTTTTAAATACCATAAGTCCAGTCATTTAGGAACCAGACCAGAGACTGCTCCAGACCAGTTTACTTTAAAGGGACAAGATATTTTTAAGTGAGTTTCTGTGAAGTCACCAGTAATGTCTCTCTTGCTTTTAGTATATGAGCTAACATTAAGCAATGATAGCCCATTGAAAGCCTAAAGTTTACCCCACTCTTGATAGATTTGGAGCAGACTGACGATATGCATCTGGTCAGGTGGGTTTTACAGCCAACAGCTGCAGCTTTAGTCCACAGAACATCAAGCTTAGCCAGTGTCTCTTGTAGAAGTACTGTTCATGTGAAGATTTTCTTTACTTGTTTAATTGCTTAATTAGCTAAAATTGGTTATCCTTGTCTGACTGGTTGCTTGTTGACTGGTTATCTTTCTACTAAAGCCAAGAAAACTATTACAGATAAAAAAAAATTCTTTAATCAAATGAATAACTGAACACTTTAGCAAGCAAGCTTTATTTGTATGTTTGAAGCCAAATGAAAGCAGAGAATCCTGGTCACCTTTGTGACCTGTTTTTGTTTTCTTAAGATGACGAGAAGTATCTTATTGGTTGCTGACCGTCTTCTCGGCTTCTGGTTACGCAACTAAGCCCTTTTACCCCTCACAGCTTGAGTCTAGCCATGGGATTAGGTGGTTGTTTTCCCTTCCTGTTATCTTCTGCTGGACTTGTTTCCCACACTGTTAGCTAAGCTTTTCTCTGTCCTTCCAATAAAGCCCTGGATTACCTTTTTGGTTCACTGTGTTTATTACTGTATGAGGTCAAAACAGTAAACCGGAAGGATATGACAAAGAAACTCGGTTGTGTGTGTTGGTCGAATCGCGGTTGTACCTTATGCATGGATATGAACTCAACAAATTTTGTTTTATATTCAGCTTATTGTTCATGTAAACCTAGAAGCAATTAAATGATAAAGATCTTGAGTAGCGGAATAACTTTGTTTTTGTCAAATCATAGTTAAGCGACTGAAATTCAAACATCAAAAAATCACAGTCACAATTTTGTCCCCAGACTCTGAGGCTTACGTATTCGTTTAAATCCTAAGATTATTGCAAGTTACAAGGAGTACTTATCCCGCCGGTTATCCAGAGGAGCAGCCCAGCCAGTCTGTTTAAACTGAAACATGTCCTTTTGTGCCGCAGTGTTATAGAAACCTTGGTGTTTCACTGTGTTTATGTGTGTGGGTGTGTGCGTGTGTGTGTTTGAGACACAAACAGGCAAGAATCCAGGGGGAAGTTCCAATCATTTTTCACAGCTACCCGTAAAGGCCACTGCTTTAATAGCTTGATGTCTTTTGGTGTCACTAAATTAGAAAAAAATGGTTACTTGAATGAAACACTACAGCAGATTGTAATGTCTAAAGTCTTATTTGTTTTTAATCCTGTCTTTAACACAGGAGGGTCAAGAGGCCTGGATTCAAAGAGAAATGGAGTGAGAGCTCCCCCTGAACGAAGGATAGAGAACAGGGTAAAACAAACTATTTAACATATGATTGTACAATAGTTGAATCTAAAACAAACCAGTTTTATTGTATGAAGATTAAATAAATCTGTTACTGGCTTAATTCAGTGTTTTGCTTGTTTATTTTTCCATACCGAATCCCTCATTCATCTTAGGTGGCGACTCCTCGGATGGACATGACGTTAGCCGAGCTACAGGAGATGGCCGCCAGGCAGCAGCAACAGATTGAAGCTCAACAACAGCTGCTCGCTTCCAAGGTGGATAAAGGCGCCTTTTTTAAAGAACTGTAATATAATTTAAACACCTCTAAGTTTGGTGCTCAGGCGTTGTAAAATGTTTCCATTCCAGTATACGTAGTGAATAAGGATGGCATGGGAAGCAAAAGAATGTGGCTTCCAAGCAGGCATGTGCACTTCAGCATACATGACCTGAAGATTTCCAGAAAATTTAACCTGTTTTAGCAGAATTCAGCTAACTGATGGCTGTTTGGATGTTAATAAACACTATTCATCTCGACTGCTTAACACCATTGAATAACATCATTCTCCTGTCATTTAACTCTAAGGCATATAGTGAGATATTGTTTTTATAACCACTAAATGGAATGGTGTAAAAGGATACGCAGATAAAACAAAAACATAAATGTATCTAAAAACCGCAGCTGTATTAAGTCGGTAATGTTTTCAGCGCGAAACATTTTAACGGTTTGTATCAATCTGGGTGTTCAAAATAAAGTGTGCAAGAAATGGACGTAAAATTTGCAAGAGAACTCTGTGTGATGTTTGCCCCCCTGAAACACTTTCTTAATCTCCCCTCTGCAGGAGCAGAGGCTGCGTTACTTGAAGCAGCAGGAGCAGCGTCAGCAGCAGCAGGCGTCTGAGCAAGAGAAACTCCAGCGTCTCCGAGAAAACATCGAGAACCAGGAAGTGCGACTCAAGAAAGTCAGGGCTCTCAAGGGCCAGGTGGAGCAAAAACGTGTCAGCAATGGCAAATTAGGTGAGCATAAAGACTTTTTTTTGTTTTGCATGTGTGTGTTTGTTTTTGAGAGAGCATCTCAGAATGAAAGCATCTGTACTTATGATTCTGTTTGCATTTCTTTCTTTCTTCTCTCACCCCACTTCTGCAGTGGAAGAAATCGAGCAAATGAATAACCTTTTCCAGCAGAAGCAGAGAGAACTAGTGATGGCCGCATCCAAGGTGGAGGAGCTCAGCCGGCAGCTAGAAACGCTTAAAAACGGCAAAAAAGACGACATGCACGACAATCAAAGCTCGGTGGCAGAGCTGGACCGCCTCTACAAGGAGCTTCAGGTGTGCAGAAATAAACTGAGATGATTAAAAGTTAAGCGAGCATAACCTATGTACTTAAATAATGATTCTTATTTTGCCTGGTCTGCCGTACTCGTCAGCTGAGAAACAAGCTCAATCAAGATCAGAACTCAAAGCTGCAGCAGCAGAGGGAGAATCTAAATAAGCGCAACATGGAAGTGGCGGCCATGGACAAACGGATCAGTGAGCTCAGAGACCGGCTGTGGAAGAAGAAAGCGGCTCTTCAGCAGAAGGAGAACTTGCCTGTGAGTTTCATCATTCCAAATCTTTCCTTTTCCATCTTTGACTTGCTCCGCTTGTCGTGAGCTGCGTTTCCATTAACCATGAAGTTGCGGAAATTGAGATTGCAAAAGTAAATGCGCTTAATGGAAACATGGCAGTTTCAAAGTTTTTGTGCTATGATGAGGTGTCGGTAGGACTTATCATGTGAAAAAGCTTATTCACATGAGATTTTTAATTTAATTTCTTATTTAATGGAAACACCGCACCTACAAAATTATGTTTTTTGACTTTAGCAGAATATGGACAAAGATTTGCATGCATTTGTAATGGAAACGCAGCTACGTTTTACCAAAAATTCTATTTGTCACAGATCTTCCCCTTGTGGCCTTAAAGTAAGGCTGTTTCTGTCTCTGTTTTACATCAAGCCTCAGACGCCACATTATTCAGAGATCAGCCATGGTGTAATTCAACCCAACCCTCTTATCTTGTTTGGGAGAACTATTTAACTCCCCCAGCCATACAAGTCAATTCTTTTCGATTTGTTTTCCTGATTTATCTTTATTTGGGAATAAAATGATATGATCATTAGAACAGAGTTGCATTTTGCATTCTCACTTCTCCCCGTCCCACTCTACAGACTCATTTTGGCAGAAAAGGAGTCCTGATGACAGGGGAGCTGAAATGAGTGCAGTCTGTCATCAAGGCAGGCAGGCAGGAATGTCTTTAGATGTTATCTTTTCTGGCCTCCCTCTTAAAAAAAACAAGAGCAACCAGTTTTCTTAAAGAAACATGACCATTTTACAAATATTATATTATGTTTTTAAGATTCATTTATGAAATAAAAGCCGAAATATATAGTATCTGTTAGAATTTGGCCGGTTGAGGTTTTTCGGTTTTTCTCTTTAGCTTCGTCTCTTAAGCAGTAAAAGTACTGAATGTTCTGCCTCGCCTCCCCCCTGCTCTTCCACTCCACTCTTCCCTCTTCCAGGAGTTGTTTTGTACACATGTTGCCATGGGACTGTAATTGGGAGTCAACAGACTTGTTTGTAAAACTGACTGTGAGGAATAACATTTTTTACTTCTGCCTTACGGTGGAAGTGTGGAATGAAAATTTGCCCTTTTTTTGTACCTCTGTGCTTTGCAGCTTTCTAATGTTTTTTTTTAAATGTGGGTTCTTTTTTGTCTCACAAAATAACTTTCTTTTCCTATCAAATTCAGGTCTAATCAATAACTCAAACGCACAAAAATCCACTTAACCATCCTGATGTGCAACTTTGTCTTGTAGAAATAAAATCTATCAGCCTGCAGTGTTTATAAGTGGCCTATAAGTTGGAGTATAAATAATAAATGACCTTGTTGGTATATCACATATCGTGAGGTTTTGCTAAAAGCTTTTAATGATAAAGCATCCCAGCTTCTTGTTTAAACCCTCTTGACATTTCTGTTAAACCAGGGTTAGTATATGGAAGTGTTTGCGGTTTTGTGTGTCTCTCTGCGTTTTTAGAGATAGAAACCTGAATAGGCCCTAGGGAGAAGGTGCCTTACCCACAGCCTGCCTTGAATCATAATGAGTGATCCTCTTTCATACTAGCACAAAAACACAAGCCACCCAAAGCCACATTTTCCTCCAGCTCAGCAGCAAAGGTCTGGCAGACATTGTTGCCACATATTGGCCGAAGAACGATGCTCAGTCGTCGCCACATGATCTTTGTTAATTTTTTCCCCCCCTCTAGAGAATACAAAGAGGCTAATATTACGTTGAACAGGAAGGATTATTTGGTCTTTTGAACTGCTTTTGCATGTTTGTGCTTTTTGTTTTCTCAAGAATGGCTATCCTGCTAAAGAGAGGGCTTCAAAAGACGCTCACCGTCAGGTAACTGAATTAGTATTGCAGCTGTACTTTTATCTGCTTTCTAATCACAACTAAGAAGCATGACTTCTTTACACAGGAAATTTCATCAATGTTTGTTTTAGTTTAGTTTTCAGCGTGACATTTGAAGCATGTTCATTTTCTTATAGAGGTCATTTTTGGCTGATAATTAAAAAGAAATCATCTTAATTTCAGCCAATTCATTTAGTCTAAGGCGTAAGAAAACTGTTAAAGATCATTATTATTACTATTTAATCGATTTTAGTCACTGCTTTCATGCTTATGGCTGATTTTAAAATATCTGTTTTTATACTTCCGATCAACCAGGTTCTGTAAATTTAACAAGTGAAGCAAAGTATAGAACCTTTGTTCAATTTAGAAATATTTTTAATATGATAATTTCACAGAATATTATACTCTTTTGCTGTACATAACATTGATATTAGTTGGTTAATTTGTTGGGCTATCAGATCATGTATCCACCCTGAAGTCAGTTGCTTCACACATGTGACAACTGTCACTCGCATCTGTAGTTTTTAAGACATCAGTCTGAAAGGGTTACTGGATGGCACTTCTTTAGCTTAGAGAAACCTCATCTCTACACCCTGAATAAAATCTTAAGCAGTGATGAGTTGTTTCAGCAAACCTCTTTGTGGGTTTAAATCAACTCTTATTGATTTCAAATGTGATAAAATACTTTTTCCCACGTCTTGAACACTGAAGTCAGCATCTCATAGCGCCACCTTAAAGTCAGAAAAGAGTATCTCCTTTTTTTCCCCCTTTTTTGTTGTACTCATTTCAATCATTAGTTTCTCTTCTGTTACATTGTTTATTTAGGTTTTCATGTATTGAATTTTCTCTGTTTTGCATCCTGTTCTGCTGCCGCCGTCCTTCGTCTGACTAGTTGTAATAAATGCCGTCTTGTTTTCGTCTTTCCCGCCCTTTCTTTCCCCTCCTCTGCTCTCTTAATACCACAGCTGCCCTCTGATGGCCAAGCCGGGCCGCAGTCCGGTCCGTCTCGTGTGGCAGCAGTCGGCCCTTACATCCAGTCATCCACCTTGCCCCGAGGTCCATCGAGGCACGAGCTGCTTGTAAAACCAGGCTACCCAGACGGCACCGCCACTCTGCCAGGCAGCGACTCCCAGAGCAAGGCTAGTTCAGGTGAGAACCTCTGACTAGGCAGCAACCACCTGATTTGTCTTATTTTATTATATAAACAGCATATACACCCATATTACAAACAGCTATCAATTTAAAGTTGTATTAGCAACTTCTGAACTGCAGTCCTTCATTACTGAGATGCTTAAAACCCTATTTTTCTTTTTTTTTCTTTTTCTTTTTGTCTTGGGGACATGTCCTGCTTCTTGCAGCAGCAGAGCAGACTGATATTCCTGCTGAGTGTGAAGTCAGTTTGAGCTCAGAAGGTAGCCAGTTTCCTCATCCACTGTCTGCTGTGATCTATTATTTCTCATTTTATTTTAAGGACAAATAGTTTCTCCCCACTGTCTTGAAGATCTCTGTAGGCTAATATTTGCAGTGACTTGGGGGAGTGTTTTTATATGAATTTTTTTTCACTACTGAAGCGATGAGGATGAATAATAGTTTGTTTCAATGTCTTTAGCAATACTTTAAGCTTTTTGCAGAAATAATGACTTTTCTTTTCAGTCTTTGTAATACTTTTGCTTTTTACAAAAACAAGCCGTTAAGCCTTTGTAAAAAACAAACAAACAAAAAAACCAATAAAATAAAATAAACTGTAGCCTAGCAAAAAATACGAGCTCAGCTGGGCAAATCTAAAACTGATTCAACACCTATGAAGGATGTGTTTATTTTCTTGGTTTACATTGATGCCACAGAGTCTCTGCCTGTAGGCTCCGGTGTCGTGTGTCCAGATCCCAGTGAGGTTTTGCAGTCAGGGGGGAAAATCCACTGGACCAATGCAACATAAAACATTGCTTTGCACTGTCTAATGAGATTCACTTGAGTCACTCTCTTATCCATTCATCTGTGGATAATAGACTAGACCATCTGTGTACATCATAGTATTTAAAATAAAATATCATCAGATGTGAAAAATGTTCATTACAAAAATATCAGCACACTCTCGCATTCTTGCTGCGTCTTCATCAACCTATATTTGTCCGTTTCTAGTAAAACAGCACGAAGGCAGTGAAAGTAACATGTTTATTTTTTTCCCCAGTCTGTCCTGTTGCATGCGATTACTTCTGCATGGTGGGTTGATGTGCAGCATGATAAGAAAAGAGAGAGAGCGAGAGAGAGAAAGGGATGGGCGGGGACAAAGAAGAATCTGTTCTTAATAAACAATTGTTCCCAGTTCTTTTCTAGCATCCGAAGTGTAGAGCAAAGTATAAGTCTGTCTCCGGGAGGCTGCGCTGCTCGCCGCATGGCCCCTCAGGGGTGCCAGTGCCTGGTCTCGGCCAACATCATGTCTAGAGCAAAAGAAACCTGAAGGTTTTAAGACTGCTTTGCTTTTCTTGTCTTTGAATGCATCTCCGTTAGAAGCCATGTTCTTGCTTAAGCCTCTGAAAGAGCTGCGGGCTAAAAGAAAAGGTACACACTCGTGTTTGTGTGCGTGTGTGTGCTTTCAGGACTTCTCTATTGCGTCGAAACATTGTAGATACTTTTCGTTTGATGTTGCTTATAATTTTGATAGCTCAGCATGTGTTGTTCTGCCATTTGCGTAAATCTCGCTTGTTGAGACTTTTTATTTATTTTTTTCCCCTTGTCCGTTCTTTCTCTGCATCTCTAAATGGGTCAGTTGGAACAAATGCATAACCTTCACTTGAGCTGACAGTCAGAACAGACTGACAAACTCAGTCTGTTCGCGTTTGCACAATGTGCACTGATGTACGACTCTTCTTCATTTGGTTTCCTGCAAGTCTTATGGAAATATCCTCATTTTCCCATGGTTGTGATGCTAATCTCGCTGGAAGCAAGTGCTCCGTGCTTTATGGCTCATCTGACTGCAGACATACTTGGCCATTGGCTCAGTCTTAGCCAGTCATCCAAAAGCATAAGCGGGGAGATGTTCTCTGAACTTTGTGTTTTTATTATGAGATATCCCCGTTTCTAGTTTAGTGTGGTTGATTTAGTTTCGTTAATGTCAGGAATATTGTACTATCTGAACAACCCTTCCTTTCCTCCTTCTCTTCCTCCTCCTCAGGTCTGCAGCCTGGAAAGCCGGCAGACTGGAACTCCTCAGGTCAAGATCCAAAAGTCAATGGGCCCGGCCCAGCTTCAACACTGCCACGGATGACCTCTTACTCCAACTCTAACACAGAACATGGTAAGAGAACTACACACAGAATCTGAATTCTTTCCAGAACAATGTAAGAGCTGATTTAGCAACCTTCTGCCCTGTCGTTTTTAATAAATAAATTTACTGTATAATCAGATGAATCTGAGCTGAAGAGAGACAGGAAGGCGCGCCCCTTCTCCATGTTTGAGCCGACGGAAGCTCCCGCTGCCTCCCTTCGCAAGAACCAGAGCAGCGAAGACCTGGTGAGGGATGCACAGGTGAGAGAAAAACTGGTTTAATGTTAACCAATAGAAGTGCTTCCTCACATCTAAAAGGTTTTCCTTCTCTTCCATAACCATCCAGTCTGCCCCGAAATCCGCAGTCAAGGTGCCCCCTCCTGTTCCCACCAAACCAAAAGGTCCCAGCGTTGTTCCCTACAGTAAGCAGGGCCTGAACACGGGCACCTTCCCCAAGACGAAGCCCCACAGCCAGCAGCCGCCGGCCGCCCTGGGCCGCAGCCCTCTGCCTCCCTCTCAAAGCCAAACACTCCCGCTGCCTTCCAAGCAGGACGCTCCGCCTGCAGCCACGGTCCGACCTTTCACCCCAGAGCTTCCGTCCTCCAAAGATGGCAGCCTGACGAAGCCGTCGACGGCAGACGCTCGCTCCATTTACTCCATGTACACTCAGCAGCCCGGTTCAGGAAAGCCTTTCCAGTCTGGGATCCAGGGAGCCCTCAACAGGGCCCAGACCCGCCCCAACGGGTTTACCAGCGGTGAGAATATTCACGGTTATTCATTCTGTTCATGGCTCGCAATAAATTAGAATAATTATGGAAAAGTGAATTTTAGAATAATTATGGAAAAGTGAATTTATGTCATTAATTAAGACATCTGGTTTTTTTAGATTTATGACATAGACTGATGATTCAAATGTGAACCTACTGAAAGCATTAAATGTATGTTTTCAGAAAATTTTTATATCACAGAAGACCATTGAAAAATAATTTTTAAAAGACATGCCATCAGGCAGATTTGAAAATTGTCCAGCAGATAATTATTGAAACCTCAACCAGGTGGGTCATTGCTAACAACTGACTGTTCAGACTCCTGTTTCTAGGTATGTTAATGGAAAGTTAAAAGGAGGAAAAAGCGCGGTACTATATAGATATTGTTACCCGGTCCGTAAACTGTTATTGGTGAATGTAATTGTTTTTACTATACTAACTATGCTAAATCCAGGACTTAAGGTTTTAATGATTTGACTCCACCTCCATCTACTTCAACATAGTGTGGGGTTCCTGTGAGCATAACGGTTTCCCAGCAACAACACAGCCTGTCTCTTGATGACCAAACTGAGTGTGTGTTTCCTGTATCTTTATGTAGTTTATGGCAAACCAGTGATTCCAAGTGGAGGCTCCCAACACCTGGAGAACCCGTACCTGGAGCGCCGCTCCCCGGCCCCTGAAAACGAGGTTGACAGTGTCAGGGCCAACAGCGGGAGTCCCAGCGTGTCTGAGGACCCACAGCCAGAAACGGAGCGCATCCCCCGTCCTCTCAGCCCCACCAAGCTGCTCCCCTTCATCTCCAACCCCTACAGGCACCAGAGCGATGGTGACCTGGAGGCACTCAGAAAGAAGCTCTACAACGCCCCGAGGCCCCTGAAGAAACGCAGCTCCATCACTGAGCCAGAGGGTCCAGGAGGGCCCAACATTGAGAAGCTGCGCTATCAGAAGACCACCCTAAAAGCAATGGAGACCGCCGCTACCATGCCAACCACTCCAGCTTTTGCCAGAGAAACAGAAAAGAAGGGAGACGGGCCTGCGGGGCCGCATGTGCAGAACCCGCAAAGTATCGCAGAAGTCCCCCAATCAGAGATGGGTCAGGCTCTGAAGAGAGGAGAACCGCCGTCGCACTCGGCCGCCGCCAACGTCCCGCCTCCTGCCACGCCCGAACAGACCCCACCACCTTCAGCCTTTCCAGACTGTGAGCTCATCATCCCACCCCCTCCTCCGTCCCATCCGGCTCCCAGACCCGACGACACGCTCTTCCCTCCGCCACCCCCTGCTGGCGTGGGCGACACGATGCCCACTCTACCTCCTCCGCCTCTCGAAAGCTTTGTGGAAGAGTTCCCCCCGTACCCACCGCCTCCGTACCCCAGCGGAGCGGAGCAAGACAGCCTGGGAGAGGACACATTTAACATGAAGGCGCCTGAGGTCACCGGACAGGTCACGCTGCCTCCGGTACGAACCGTCATAACCCTAAGCAACTTTTTTTCCATATGCGCTGTTATCACCTGATTTGTTTTCTAAAGCATTCAGTTATTATGTGGTCTATTTTAAAACTCCTTCAAATCTCCAAAAGAGCAAATCATGAGTGAGTTTATGCAAGTTCTGCTGGTCAGTGGAGGTGAACTGATCTGACGTTGTTATATAACCAGAAATCCTTGTAAATCACTGCTATTGTTTTTCTGGAAAATGGGTCCTGTTCTAACACTAAGAGGATATATTCAAAAATAAACACTAATTTGTGTTTTGTTGTTGCTAAGCTGTTAAAAAAAAGACGTGCTAAGCGGTTTTCATGGAGATGTGGAAGGTTTTGAAAGAACAAATCAATAGGATAAGAGTAGTATGACCCATTTTCTCCTCCCTCTGGTTCAGGTTTTCTCACCTCTGAACCAGCATAAAAAATTAAAGGACTTTTGTTCTTAATCAGGTTGCATAACAAAGGATAACATTTTTTCCCCCTGCGTTTTCACTTATAACCTGGATTAACATGCACACAGAGCTGGAAAAACCTTCTACTGCCCTGATCCACAGGCGACCTGAGCAGACTGAGAGCAGACGCTTCAGCAACGTTGGCTGCACTCATAACGGCTGTTTTGTTTTGAGTGATGATAAAATCCTAACTACATTTTTTTTTAGGGAAAGAGGACTAATTTGCGCAAGCCTGGTTCTGAACGCATCGATCACAGCATGAGGGTGAAGTTCAACCCTCTGGCTCTGCTGCTGGACTCCTCTTTGGAGGGAGAGTATGACCTGGTCCAGAGAATCATCTATGAAGTAAGGCCTTTTTCCATCAAATGAAACGTTTTCTGATTTTATTTATTTTGAGATTGAGCTAGAAAATCTAACAAACAAAAAAAAGTTCATGGTCACTATATCTGAATATCCCATGACTGCAAAATTAGAGCTGCACTAATCAGATTCTGTGGATAATTTCGGATAACTTTTTTTTTTTTTGTAAAGATTTGACCGTTTACAGATTTTAGTTGATTCTGATTGAAGTGAATTGGAATGACAGGAAAACATTTGTTTTTGGTTTGTTTGCTTTTTTTTCTGCTTTTTATCTACATAAATGAAATATGCAGTTCCTAGAAAACATTATTTAGTAAAAGATGATTTTCACAAACAGGCCAATGTTACAAATTAAGTAAGACATGCCTCAATGTAGAATAAACGTATACAAAATATATATTTATAAAAAATAAAAAAACATTCCCTTCTCACCCTCCGGGGGGTGGTCTCTCTTTCATCCTCTGAGCTCGGGTCCTCTACCAGAGGCCTGGGAGCTTGAGTGTTCTGCGCAGTATCTTGGCTGTG
>CAEGAF010141696.1:0-12625 GCA_903067075.1 Micropoecilia bifurca | reverse complement strand
CTGTTGCCTCGCGGTTCTGTCCCGCCCTCGGCCAATCAGTGAACAGCAGCGAAGCTACGTCACCAGGGCTGGCCGGGCTCTGCTGGCTCTGAAGCAGGACCTAAAAAAGCAGCGCCAGCCGGTTTACAAGGCCGGTGGAAACACAAGGAGAGCGAGCCGAGCCGAGCCGAGCCGGGCGGGTCGGTGGAAAAGGGGCATAAGAACACAGTCAAGGACAAATCGGGAGAGAAAAACATTTGTGAAAGAAAACTTCTTCCAACAATTTGATTTGTAGATTTTTAAAAATGGCTGGTTTGTGACATGCTAACTCAAACAACAGAAGAATCGATGCTGTAAACATTGACTCTTATTAAACCACCTTCTTTCTGTCCATTGCTTTTTTAGCAGTAACTCTAAGACATGAAGCTCTTTGAGAAAAGCTTTTCTTCAAACACCAAAGTTCTTCACAGGTCCTCTGTGGCTGTCTCATCACACGTTTCCTGATCTGTGATCATAATAACTAGCTCTGATCTTTTCCCTAACTCTCTTCTTTCTCTCTTTTTCTGTTTCCTGCTCCTCTGATTCTCAATCTTTTTGCCATCTTAGATTCGGATAAACAGGGAAGTAAGTACCTTGCTTCTCTTCTTTCCTCATCCCTCCATCCTTCTCCACTGCTTCTTCCTGGCAGCAGCAGATTTTCTTGTCCTTGTTTGGTTTTTAGCTTCTAAGCCTTTTCACCTACGACACTCACGTTTTAGCATGTCTGTGACTGCAGCTGTCTCAGTCTCTGCCATCTTCTGCTGATGGAGATGTTCTCACCCAGAGGTCCTTTAAGATTACAGAAAGTGCAGCAAAAGAGGAGAAAATCTTAGGTCAAGTCAAAACTCATGTTCAGACATTCACTGAGTCACACAAGGCACCGCAAATATCTTCAGTGATGCTGGATGTTGGAAAAACAGAAAATGGAGGATTTAGCCAGGTTTAGGGTCCAAAACCGTCAAATGTTACCATGAGAAATAAGAGCTGGAGTCCTGACTACCCATCTGCTATAATCTGTGTAAATGCAGACCATTTAATAAAAGTCAGTCATTCACAGGATCCTGTTTGGGTAACTCAGGTTTTATTGACATTTTTAAAATTTGTATGTAATGTCAGCAGCAGTGACTAACCAGTCTGAGATTTTTAGCTAATAAAAATATGAAATTATAATAGCAATTAACTGCAAAATAGTTTTCATTATTATCCAGGCATGTCTTAGACCAAAGGTCTGAAATGTTAGGATCCAGAGATCCTTCATATTGTAATAACACAATTTGTGAAAACAAATACTTATCTGCGTGTTAATATCTTTAGGGCTGATTCCAAACTATAAAGCTGCTGGGACATAAACTCAACTCATTTGTTCCATCTCATCTCAGGTTTGTTAGATTAGATTTAAAATTAGACACCACCACCTGAAAAATGATGATAAATAATTTGGGTTTCATCCTAGTGACACACATAATAATCTGTGGGATTATTATCATATTCTTGTTGTGGTTCTTACTTTAAACATAAAAACATTGCTCAGTTTCATAACTACTGCTCAAAATGATTAGGGACTACCATACAAACTGCGTATGTTTTGGGCCAAACATAGTGATTAAAACTATTTCCTTGACATCTGAATGTAGATTTCATGTAATGACAAAGAAGTCAGCCAATATCTGACCTCCTTCCTTGTAAGCTGGTAATATTCTGAAATCTATACATAGCTTCTAATTTAGCTCTTTTTCAGACCAGCTTGGTTATGGGGTGTTCTAAATGTTCTCTGTGTAAATTGGACCTCCAGTCTGAACCCTGTTTTTACAGTTCGTCTGAAGGCAAAGTCTTGCTTAGCTAGTTTAGCAAGATACTGCATGCTTAGCACGGGTTCCTTCAGAAAGTACTCAGAACATCAAACTGATTTTATTACAGCACAAAGTTTCTCTCAGGCTAAGAAAGAGCAGCTTTCTGAATCCTAACCAGCTGGAGGCTCATGGAGAATAACGGCAGAGCTAACGTTTAACCCTTAGCTTTTTTAACTCTACTCTATATGAAAATGTTAAAAACATTATTAATTAGTTGAAATATCAGTGGGTAAAAGTGAGCTGAAGTTTTTCAGATTTTCCTGCTGTTTGTTTTATCACTCCTTGTCATGTCTGTGTTGGGTTTGAACTACATTTACAAATACTAGCTTCTTTATAAACACTAGCTGTGCTTCCATCAAAAATGTGCGCAAATCTTTGTCCAGAAAAACAGAATTCAGTCTTTCATCGCTCATCAACTTTCAGCCAATCAGAGGAGACGTCGACGTTTCATTCAAGCGTTGGAGGAACAAGCCCCGCCTATTTGGGTGCGGCTACGTATGCAGCGTTTTGGGAAAATATTCCAGAAGAGTTATGGATTCAACATATTGGAATGATACAACTTTTTCATGTTAAAATGTTTTGTTGGCTCTAGTTGTCTTCATTTGAAAGTAGTTTGACAGGAAAGAGGGAAGACATGCAGCAAATGTCGCCAGGCTGGGAGTTGAACCTGTGACCACCGGCATGCGGACTAAGGCCTCAATACATGGGTTGTGCTTTGCCCCTGCACCACCACAACGTTTTCTGAACTGTGTGCTGTGAGAGCTCTGAAGGAGCCAGCTGCACAGTTTCCCAAAAACAGACATCTTCCTCTTACCACTTGCTGTTGGCTTTTTCGTGGTTTCTGTCAGTAGTAACATCCGGCTGTTGATCATGTGATGAATAAAGTGCTTCCATTACAGTTTTGCAAAAATACATTATTTCAAGACGACTGGAAAAAAAAAACACTTCACCAAGCGCAAAAACTATTTGATTGAAAACATGAGATTTTTTTTTTATTTTACATGTTTTAGTTTAACAAATTTATTTTCAAAATTTCAATTTGTGCACTTTTATGGTTGATGGAAACGCAGCTACTGTTTCTGTTTCTACCTTCTGTTTTTGCCACTGAAGGATTAGTATCACCAAACTGCAGTTAAAATTTTTGGCATTTGTAAATTAGGATGGCAATGTTACAAAAACTAGTTGTTTCAATAATATGACTCATATGACTCTCGTAAGGAATCAGACATTTCCTGTATGATTTTCAGAGGCTAACTGGTCTTCCTCAGTAGGGAAGGTGAGGAAGACTGTGGACATTAGTTTCTGTGTTAATGCCAAGACTGTTTCCACTCTGTGCATTAATGCATACTCAGGTATAGTTGGTGTTTGAACTACTAACATAGACAATTATTAGAGTTTTTAGAGGGAGTCTGATATCTTCACAGACTTCAGGACCAGCTGTATCCAAACCAGGAGCCACATTATCCAAATATTTTCCATCTTTGATGGCTTTTATAAACGGTTAGTTTGACAGATTACAGCCACCTGAAGAATTGGTTCAGACAGTTTCAACTTAATAGTGGAGGTCACTAACTCAGTCAATAAGAGAAAAACATCCATCAGAGTTTCATCTCTGATCTGAACACTGAGTTTGACGCTGAGCTCTGGGCAGCTGAACCGCTGATGATCCTCCTGCTGAGACCAGGTTTTCACCATCAGGTTAAAGTCTTGCCAACTCTTGCTTGAAATGTTTCCTGATTTCAAAACTCTGTCACCGCAGAGAAAAAGTTTATTATACTCAGCTAATAATACACGATGTGGATTATCTGCTTAGCTTCTTGAATTTTAAGCAAACAGAATGAAAATGAAATACAATTCAATTTAATTTCAATAACAGATGTGTAAGAATAGATGAATGATTTTGTTTGACGCCGTTTGTCCAATTGACGGACCACATAAAGGTTTAATACGTGTAGGAGCTATTTTTCCCATTGTTTTGTTAAATCTTAGAATTTAAGTTGTTTAGTTTATTCTTAGCATTTTTTTGTTTTCCTAGTTGATTTATCATTAGAATATTTATTTGTTATTTAGAATAATTTTTTTGGTTAGTAATTCACTTAAGTTAATTGATTTCAGGTTGGGTTGTGGGTATTTCACGGTATAAATAGGTGGTTTCTTAGGTAGTTTATTATGCACAAGGTTTTTTACCAACCAGATAGTCACATCAGTTTTTTGTTGGTCAGCAAACAGGTACAGGAATGGGACCACAAGCCTGTAGCCTTTTAATGCCTGAACTAAAAATAGAACCACATAATTATATTTTGACTTTGATTCTTTTTGCTGCGTAAACCAGAATCCACGGTGCATCAAGTGACTATTTGAGTTTGATTCACCTTTTGTTTTGATCACTTTTGAGTTTTGAATTTTTTGATTTTTGAATTTAAGTTTGGGACAAATGGTCACTACAGTACGATTTCTGCCACAAACTGTTAAAAGCTAGTTTTACTTGATGAAAGACGTTTCTTGTTAAATTGCGCCATGAAATCTCTAAGGAAATGTGAAGTCGTTTGTCATATTCTGTCTTTGTGATGGGGAACAGATGCTGTAAAATATTCACAGCTGTACATTTAAACTACAACAGATTTTTTTGCTGAATTTTCTAACAGAATCCTTTATGAGGTGTAATTCTCTCCATCCACACAAACTTCTCCCCAGGAGCCATTTTAGTTTAATAACAACAACAAATAATTTAGACGTGTTGGAAACTGAAAACAAGTATCAATAAACTTGGATCTAATAGGTGTGTGTATTTTGGGGGAGATTTCCTTGTAGTGTGTCCTTCAGCTCCGGGGTCTTTCATGTCTGCTGTGGCTGTTCTGTGGATCTGTTTAAACTCGGAGCGCAGCGTTGGACCCCGCAGTTGTTCTCCCGTTTATTTCTGCTCAGAATAAGAGACGTTAGATTTCTGCCTGAAGTTCTGCTGTGCTCTCACTGAAAACGACTCAAATTTCTCCAGGTACTCGAGTCGTTCAGCGGTAATGAGAGCCTATCAAGCTGCAGCCAGATCGCCAGATCAGCAAGCAAAGAAAGATTTTTACTTTTATTTAGTTTCTCTTTCGTTTTCTTTGCGCCCCATACACAATGCTTCACCTTTTATCCTCATCAATCTATTGTAAATTCTTCATTGCTGCTTCATCAATTTGCATGTTGTTGGAAAATATAGTTGCCACGGTGACAGGCCGGAAACCGATCACCTCTGAGAAACTCAGAGACAAGAGATGCCCCATGAGAATAAAGATGGCTGCACTCCTTCACAAAGACGCCGATCAATCCGCTGCTCTTTCCCCCGACATGGCGCTGATGGGATGTCATTTGGTGTGGTGGAGATGAGCACACGGGTTTCTGCAGATGCCTTTAATTATTAATAAAGAGACGGTGCCGCTATCTGGACGGACATGAGGGATCCGGCTCTGCATGCGCCACACGGACCTCACCTGCTGTTTTCCTTGCATACTGTATCATAATTTCAGTAATGTGAAGTGGAGCAGGGAGGAGACAGTCCAATCAGTCAGTGCCATTCAGGTGGAGTTAGTCCCCAGGCTGAAGATCCTTCACTTGTCAGCGCCGCTCTAATCAGTGGCTCCGGCGAGACTTGGCACACTTTAGAGATGCATCTCGCCCTCTGCATACGTTATGACCCGAGGCAGAGAACGACGCACTGTTTGTTGAAATCTGAAGGGCGGAGATGGAATTACAAGTATTTGCATTTTATGCTGGTGGTTTACAACCCGGCTGTGAGTTTGACTTTTAAAATGCACAAAGAAGAAATGGAACGGAGAGACAAAACAGACACAGCAGTTCAATTACTGAAAGGTGCATTTAAACTCAGGACTGTTCATTATCTCAATAGAGGTTTGGGACAAATATCCCTAAAAAGTCTAGACTAGTGAAAACCACTTTATTCTACAGTTCACTTTGTCCAGAGGGTCTGGGCCACTGGCTGGCAAGAAACAATGACTTCCTGGAGGCGTGGCCTCTGTGAAAGTTTTAAATGTTACCTAATCTCTAACATTTGTACATGATGTATTTAATATGCAAGATCCATGCTATGAAGCTTACCACAAATGGCCTGCACTGTAAACAACCACCCTCCTCTGAAGAGAGAAGTCCTGATCCAAACGAGACGACTTAATGTTAAGTCAATGTTTGGAAGTGTGACCAACACTGACTGAACGGCTTTGTTCACTTCCTCTGCTGCCATTGTTAAAACTACAGGCAGAATATCATTTTAAAACATTGCAGAAATTCACAACTTCTGCTCACTGATTGATTTGGTAGAAATTTTACCAAAGAAAATCCAGGTAAAGGGTCAGTGTTAGGGTAAGGCTCTAGTGGTCTTTATTGATCAGTGAATAGACATGAAATATGGAGGAGAGAGAAGGGGAAGACATGCAGTAAATTACCAAGAACAATCAAACTCAGGACAAGCACATCGAGGTCCACCCCTCTGCACACGCTCCGCCCACTGAGCCACCTCCTTTCCAACCACATTGCTATAAAAAGTCAAAACGAAACAACCTGTGTCAAACTGTAGCATCAGATGGCACCCTTGTCTTGTCTTACATATATTTTTTGGCTGAGGGTCCTCATCTACATAAACCTCAGTTCCAGACATTCTCTAGATTCCCCAACATTGAGAGAATGTAGGGACCTCCATTGTCCCCACCTCCACTAGGGAGGCATCCATCCTTCTATTGTCTACACCTGCTTATCCGACCAGGTTTGTGAGACAGATGGTGACTATCTCCAGTGGCCATTAGGGGCAAGAGACGAGTTACACACTGGAAAGGCCAACAGTCCAACACAGGGCAGCATAGAGACACACAACCCTGCAAACTCACACTTATATCTACAGGTAAATGGTGAAATTATCCCTGCAGAGAATCACACATGAACAAGCAGAACATGGAGAAAGACTCCAGGCTTAGACTCAAACCCTGCTAGGCAACGTTAGGGATTAGTTTGGCTTACAGACTTAAACTTTACATCATCTGCTAAAAATAAACCTTAAATAAACCTTAATAAAACCTTAAACTATAGTTTTAAATAAGTTATCATCTGTATTCATGTTCTCCTGTTGCTCCTGTTTCTTCATTTGGCATTATTAAGCTCTACTTAACATCTGGTTTCAAACCACCAGCTTGACATTGAAAATCTTTCTACTTTTTTTGTCCCCTAGTTTGGAGATTTTGATCAGGTGTCTACTTGAATTAATGACATTTCTCTGTGCATTACAATTGAAGTGTGATTGCTCATCCAGAGCCGCAGCTTTAAAGGTCGTCCAGAGTAATTCTGGTGGGTCAGACGTCCTTGTGCAGTTGATAGAGTAGATTAGTTCCAACATACGGCCTGCTGGTGAGAGGCAGAACATGAAATTAAACAGATCAGCAAAATCAAGTTCTGCCGTGAGATTATCAACCAGCGAATGAATGAAAGCCTCATTATAATCTGTGTCTGTAGTAATTTATTACCTTTTTCTCCCACACAGGGTTACCAGCGATCCAACCACTTCATTGCCACTCAAGGTGAGTATTTGGCTCAAGAACTGTTGTTCTCTGATTTGAGAAAATGAGTTTATGGAATAATTAAGTCATGAGCAACACGCCGTCTTTTGTTGCATCACACAAAACATCCGGGTTTCAACTGTAAACAGTCAATTTCCCACGACTACGAGAAGAACTTCCCCAAGAATCTGTCAGAGACAGTGCAGGCATCAGCTGTCTCCGTCTGTGAAGCTCTGCTCTCACCTCTCTCCTCCCTTCCATCTGCATGTGTGGCGCAGAAGACTGTCTGATGTCAGACTGATACGGCGCACCGGTCCAATTCCCCTGAGCCGCGCCGAGACAGGAAAGACAGCAAGACGATCTCTTTATTCTCTGATCGTGTTTACTCGGGGAGCGTGGGATTCTTTTTTTCTCCTGCTCTCTAATCTTCCCTCTGATTTCTTCCCGTCTTTCACTTTGGTCTCAGTTCTGTCACTTCCTAAAAGTAACCTCAGCAAAACGATGCATCTCGTTCCGGGTCTTTGCTCTCATGGCGCAGAGGAACGAGATCAGAACCTGTTAGCATCTCGTTCACAGAGGAAACCAACGTGATTACTAGACAGCAGAAGGATCCTGCAGGACAAGCCCAGTAGAACCATCGGCTGTGCTGTCTGTCCGATGATCCTTTTAGGGGAATCAATGTGGAGGACAAGTGAGATGGACCATGAGAGGAGGAATGAAGTTCCATTCAAACAGCTCTCCTATCCTCCACAGCATGCTGACGATGCTGTGGTGTGTGTGGGGTGTGTGTAGAACCTCATAGTTTTAATGTGACTGTACACCAGGTGCCTGTTGTGAACAGCATCATCAGCTTCAGCCTGCTGTCTCTTTCTTTTCCTGGATCTAGTAAAATGTTGATGGTACCAACCTCATATCAGCAGCAAAACACCTCGCAGTCACAGAGTAGAAAATAACAGATGTTAGAAAAGCATATCTGCTGTCATGATAAATCCCAACCATGAAGCTCAGTTTTCATGGTTATTTGCAAATTATTTACAAAGATGCAATGTTCAAAAAAAGACTGGCTTCTGATGTAGCAACCAGAATCCAGTAGCTCTGAAACTGGCCGCCTGAAACCGGGAGGAGAATTTTTAAACCTCCCTGTCACTAAAATCACCAACTGGATTTCACTATCCTAGAAAACATGTGAAAGCTTCGTTTCTTTAGAAAAATGACCAGCATCTTCAAACCCAGATTACAAATTGTCCATTTGCCATTTTCCTTAGCTTGTGCTCAGCTTTTAGTAAATGGTGCCGAGTCTGTGGATTTAACAGAGTGGGAAACAACGTCATCTCTAAAATGGTTTTTGACTTATTTAATTTGTAAACCTTATAACTCTGAGATGTCATGTTAAACAAAATGTTGAAGACTGAAGTTTCTCCTTCTCGTGTTTCACTGAGAATACTCTCTGTCTGCGCTCATGAAAATTCTATGCCAACCGATGGACTCATGTACTCAGTAGTACCTATAATATTCACTTGCATAAAGTATCAAAATTGATCTCATTCGGTATGAAAAAAATCCCTAAAATTTCCATTACAAATGCACATAGAACCTTGTAGATGCTTTTTAAATATTTATTTTTCATTTCCTTTATTTAACCAGGTAAACCCCGTTGAGATCCAGATCTCATTTTCAAGAGGGATCTGGGAATATTCAGCCAATGTTGAAAAAACACAACTTAGCAATAGCATTGTTTCAAATCTGTAAGAAATACAGTTAAAATCACTTTAATAAATTTGTTTATGTGAGAAATCATAAATAAGACTAACCATCCTCCTCCTTTTGTTTTGTTTGTCATTTCTGCCAGTAGTAACATCTGGCTGTTGACATGTGAAAAAAGTGTTTCCATTGCAGTTTTGTGAAACACACTGATTTTGATAACTGAAACACCAGCGCAAACATTATTTTTAACAGAAAAACTAATTTACAAATTTAATTCCAATTTGTGCAATTTTAAATTCAGATAGTGATGTCATTTCTGCTAACATGTTCCTTAACAAAAAGGAGTTGTAATGTAGCTGAAATCCTGATAAAAGGGTTATTCATTTATTTTTATTATGTTTAACAGCAAAAAAGCTGAAACACTTTGTGTAAACCAGCCTAACTCCTCCTAAATGTGGAAGCGTCTCAGGCAAGACTGTTTACAACATGTAGATCATCCTACTCACACCATCCAGATGTGTGTGTAATTATTTATTGGGTACAGTGGTTACCTCTAATGCACTGTACTTTAAACAACATGGATAAAGAATTATAGACGGACAACAAATTACACCTCTGCTTTTTCTGCCACTGAAAAAACTCTACTTAAGTGAAATGAAGTGAAGCTGCTGATCCATTTTTGTGCTTTTAGACATATTTCTAATAAAAATTACAACAAAAAAATCGAGAAACAGCTAGACCCAAACGAGGTAGCAGTCTGTAGAATCCAGATGGATTCTTTTCTCCAGTGTGGCTGAGGTTTGGTTCTTCACAGCCACCGTTCCCTCCTCAAACTTTGTTCAAACTTTAACATTGTTAAACAAAGTTTGAGACGCTCCACAATTAAAGGTATCTTTAAATATTAACTCCACTCACAATTTCTAACAGTTTGAACAGAGTCATCCACCCTGATAATTTTATCCTGAAGGGTTTAGGAATGGCGCCAGCATTCTGGTGTCTGTCAGGAACCAGTGATCAGATTTGTGTCGTAATGTAAGAAGCGTCTCTGAACAAAGCTGTAGGTCTTTGGCCTCCGAGTCTCCAGTGTTTGTGTTTCGCTGCAACACGCAGCGAAACACAAGAGTGTTATTAGGGGGGAGCTTAGCCAAGACTTTTCTAATCCTGACAAGTTGTAAAACAGAGTAACAGAACTGATTTCTGTCAGAGGGGGAGCAGAGAAAGGAGATGCGATGCAGGGATATTATTAAAAGTGTCTGTCCAGCAGAGATAAGGTTACAGGAGGGTTTTTTTCTTCTTTCTGCTCTCTCTCACACACAGGGCAAGCGTCCCCTTGCCTTCCACATGTCTTGATTTTCTGGGAGCTTTTCATCATTAAACTCTCCCTCTCCATGCAGAAATGCCCGCAGGTTTATTAGACTGGTTGTGATCCGAGAGCTTTAATAACGCCGGGTCCTAAGCTGAGGCCTCGTTGACAGGATTTACCTAAACAAAGCAAGAAAACTGCTGCTGGTGAACTCATTTGATGTCAGAGTGGCTTTGCAACTCTTAGCAATATGAGAAATGTTTCATGCAAAATGCAAAGACGGATCCCTGGGAGGCTGGAGGCTCTGCTAAGCATGCAGCTGGTTACCTGAACATTTTTAAGAGGACTCCTCTAGTACTGCCAGTTAAAGAGATGTGAGGCAGTGTGTGCCCCACTTCAATGTCTGAGATGCTTAAACCAACTTTACTTCAATACACAGACAACCTGAGTGAATATACTCTGCAGTTTTTATCAGGGGGGAAACAGTCTCCATTTTTAAAAAGTGAAAACGTCTTTTGCCAAAAAGTGTTTATGACTGACTGACAGTACAATGTTCTGTTTTCTTAAAGCGTATTCAACTCAGCCAAGTTTAATCCAACTCTAGTTCGCTTGTCTATGAAATCTGATTTGTTCAGAGAGGAGTGAACGTGTCATCAAACTGATTTGGATCAAAAGTTTGAACTCCACAAACCTCGGAGGTTTCTCTGTCGTTTGCTTTGGTGGTTCTTTGTGCAGCGCCCCCACAGGTGAGGAGGGGAACAGATTGCTAAAAGGGTTCAGTTCATTTGACAGTTCAATGTGACAGAGAGCCGCAGCTGCTGAAAACGGAGCAAATGTTGCAACTTTGGTCTCCAGTCGCACAGAGTCTACTGGACAACCAGGTGTGAAAACAGCCATAAATACTTACACACCATGTGCAACAGCCTCCACAGCTTGTGAAAGATTTCACATCTGTCAGAGAATAATTACCAAATATTCTGTGGACTAACGAGACAAATGTGAATAGGTGAAAAATGTTGAATATTTGATAAATAGCGTTGCTAGTTTAAAACCCACAGAACCACACAGAGTCCAGATGCACTGAGTCGGCAATAATGAAAAGTTCCATTAGTCACTTCATGTCGTTACACAGGTTCCATATTGATGTCCTGATTACGAACACATGTATGTATGTGTGTGTGTGTACTTATAATCACACTTATAGTATTTCAGTATTTTGTCTGTATACTCCAGTAGCCAAGCAACAGCATTTCCTTTGTGCAAGGACAATAAAGTCGGAAGTTTTTTTTTTCCTTCGTAAATAAACTCACAGCTTGTGAGATGTTATTTGTATTTGCTCGGGTTATGTTTCTCACCCGGTTTCATTTTTAGTTCACATGACATAAAAAGTTGAAAACAAGAAATCTGGAAGCTCCTTTTCACGCCACCGTGTCCCCAAACGTCTTCATACTTTCTTCCCTGTCATTTTCTCCCATGTACCACAAAGCACACGCTGCCTGCACAGCGTCATGAAGCTGTCGCCGGCCCAAAGCTCTCTCTCTTCATCCCTGATATGATTCTGAATTTTTTGCATAGGTACGTTGAGCTCCAGGTGGTCGGCGTTGGCGGCAGGTTCAGCTTGATTTGTTGCATCATGGATGAGCCTCGGCCAGCTTTGGGCAGCAGGTGCTCTGGGCCGACACACTATTATGTCCAGAGATGAGGGAGAGGAGGTGTGAATGAGAGCAGCTCAGTCTCTGAGGGAGGAGAGAAGCCGTCCTGTGCCCTGAATGCTGATTCTCCCAGCTGAATGCCAGGGCTGCACTTCGCCATCCGTCTTCCAGTTCGCTTCATCGTCCCTCTGGCAAGAGCGTTTGTGCTTTTCTCCCGCTGTTGAAATATTAACAAACCATACTGCTAATACACATGGAATCTGCCAGTGGTGGAGAAAGTACTCAAAAATTTTACTTAAATAAAAGTACAAATACACAGTCAAAAACATACTAAGTCAAAGTACCGCATTAACATTTTACTTAAGTAAAAGTAAAAAAGTACTGGCTTTTAAAAATACTTAAGTATTAAAAGTAAAAGTACTTGCTGAATACATAACCTAATCACTAATATTATTAAGTGTGCCGAACGTATTTAATCTTAATACATCAGAAATGTGCCATTTTAATGAGCAATGCCACAGATTAAACATGTTCTTATTATGTTTACTCTCTGTA
>CAEGAF010141678.1:0-18001 GCA_903067075.1 Micropoecilia bifurca | reverse complement strand
TTTTATATTATATATTATGTTTCCATGATGACAGGTGAGGCTCTGCCTCACCTGCCTCCCCTGACCGCACGTCACTGTTAATTATGTGCCAACCTAACAGAGTTTCTCAACATGTGGTTCATGTGACCGTGGGAAAATAGACCTCAGTAAAGAACATTCAACATTTGCTGCACTTATAAAATCTTCTGTTCTGGAGACCAACCCCAACTCTGAAGTCTCCAAGTCAGGAAACTGATTTCTTGTACATTTTATCCAGTTAAATCGTGATGCAACACAACAGCAATAACCACTTTAAAATACACATTGACAATGTGTTTTATAGGGAATAAATTTGACTTCTCAGATTGATAGAAGCAACAATGGCTTCTCAAAGTGATTTATTTCCATCTCTGCATTGTTTTATAACTCGCACTGCTCATTATCAAATTAGATAAACTCTGATAATGATGATGATAATCATTAATCAAGGTCCAGGTTGCTGGTATTCTTTCCAAATATAATGGAAGCAGCAAGGTTGGAGTAAATTATTCTGCACAATGATTTTAAAGTTGTAATTTCATTTTTATCCTCTCATTTGCTAAATGTCATGTTTGCAACAAACGATTGTTTGTTGCCGTCTCGCCATAAGCTGCATTTTTATTCATAGAAAGAGCAGAAACATTAACTCTCTCTTGGTGTCAAATAATCCAGGTATTGTCATTAGCATAACTATGTGCTGGTACCTTCTCATCAGCTTCATTCAGCTGTCAGCTTTAGATTAATTATATCTATCTGAGGTACTTACTTCATGGAGGATCATAATGCAACCGCTCAGGTTGGACTGTTAACTTCCATTAGCTGGTTGCATTTATCTCCTGTCTGGCCAATCAGTCATTCTGACAGACAGAAAGAAAGATGTTAGTGCTGGTGTAAAGACTGTGACCGTTTCCCCTGACGGAAATAAAACCATGGACACATCTCGGCTGACAGTTGACATGTTTCACCAAAACGTTGGCTGTCAGAGCCGTGTTCACAACATAAACATGCGACTGACTGACAAGGCAGCGTCAGAAGAAGCTGCAGTTTGATCCAAACAGGGAAAAAAAAACTAATTACTATGATTATTGCTCTGCCTGTTATTCATTTGTGATAAATTCTTAATGAAAGCTAGTGTGAAGGTAAAACGCCTGCATAAGTGTGTGTTAGCTTAAAGTATAGGAGGCCCCAGGATGAATTCCTGGCTCATACTGATGATGCAATATTAATACGCATTATAAAAAATTTACTTTGCTGAATCTGCAAGTTCATCTGGGAAGAAGTACTTCTTATACATTTTTATAATTTCTTATCATAGTTACCGGGCCTGTATTTATAAATATTCAAAGCTTTTAGGATATGAAAAAGACCTTCTGTCCAAATGAATAACCAGAATGATTTCAAGTGTTTCTCTTCCTCTATTTGTAATAGCCACACACATGCAAGTTTAACATCAGCAAAAAAAAACTGTGGGGGTTTGCAATAGTAGCATGCATTTGCTATAAATTAGACAAATCTGTAATATTTGTTACTTCTAATTTACATTACTGAGTTATTCTGCTGTTTGAACTTAGTGGTGTAATTTGTTCACACTAATGCAGATGACTGCACAACTGCAAAGTATTTAGCCATTCGTGAAAAACTTTAGGAAATGTTTTTCTCAATATGGCACAGGGGGAAAAATGTCATTGCACCTACCATCATTTTAATACAGAACAATAAATTGGCATTTTAGCTTTATGAAACAAGTGACGTAGGGAAGAGAACAAATGAGCAAAAATGTGAACAACTGTCTGTTTACCACTCTGAGAATCACTGTCCCAAAACCCCAGAGTCACAAAATCCATCACAGGCTGAAGGTTATGTTTGAAAAACAAACCTTTATGCCTAACATGTCTGGCTTTGTCTAAAATCTCCCAAAAACTTTATGGGAAAATGTGCTCTGGTTTGATGAAGCCAACATTTATTTCTCAATGGTTTTTGAAGGTAAATGGCCTGGCCAGAGTTCAGAACTAAATCTGTCCTCTCAATCTCTGTTCTCACAATCTGACATATTTAGAACATTTTTACAGGACAGTTAGAGGGGGAAATGTTGCTAATATGAGGGTCCTGATCGACACTTACCAAGAAAGACTGAACTCTGAAAGTTAAGACTTGAACCAACTGAAAGTCAAGATTTGTAGGCCTTTCAATTGAAATGATGAAACTAATTTGACTTCTTTTACAACCTATGAGTGACTGAGTTTTGAACAGAACACTTTCTGTTGAATAATCTTAAACTGGTTACAATGTGGCCTAAATGTGCTTTGCAGCTGTAATCATAGTGACCAGTGAATAAATAAACAAAACAAAGATTCACGGGGAATCAAGCAAAAGCAGAGTAAAAGCAGTTTTCAGTTGATTGTTTCAGCTCATAAAAAAACTGTTTCCTGTCAGCGTCTGGAAGACCTGCCATTAAAATGGCCTTTCATTGTGCTCTGTTTACTATTTTCTGTAAATATGACACCAGTTCTTACAGGGGAAGAAATAAAATAATCCATCCCCTCTTCACACTGCATTACTTCTTAGCACTATCAGCATTATGTGAGGCAGAGGGCTTCTGCTAACAGCCAGCACCTCTCTCACAGAGTCCAGAGTGACTAATGATCGTATCGCTCCATGAAATTAAACGGCACCCAGATGATAACGGGCTTTTTGGTGGGCTGCATGATGGATAGAAGAGTGACGAGTGGGCGGACGGACGGAGAGATGCCGTAGGAGTAAAAACACTAAGCGGGTGTCAAAGGTCAGAACATCCCACCGCTTCACGCTGTTATCCTGACAGAACTGAGGGTGGATGCTCCGAGGTAACGCTTTATTTCTGAGTGTAAAGTCTACGGCTGACTGAAACACTGCAGGAAGGCGTAGCAGTAACGTGTTTGCATAGTCTTGTTTTCCTTTTTATAAGCCCATTTGGTGTAAATGTTACTAGTTAGGAAGACAGAAATTATAAGGATGAGCACAAAAGAGAAAAAAATGCAGACTGTTTTGGTTCAATACATCTCGTCTAGACATCTTTATTATCCAGTTAAAATGAAAATCTTTACACTTTCTCTGAAAAAAGAAAAAAAGAAAAAAGTGACAGCCGGCTCTTAAGAAAGTAAACAAAAGCATTTTTTTGATTTTCATCTTTTCTTTTTTCCTACTTTGAACTTCACATTAATCATATTTTTGTCATTGCTCTAAATAATAATAAGAATTTAATTTCAAGGTAAACCACACTGTAATTGGTCAAAAACAAAACAATCGTCAGGGTGTATTTAGGTGCTTTCCTATTTGTGTTTAAAGTTGTCATTGCAAAAATGTTTTATTTTCATTCTCAGCTCAAACTCATTCAACAGGATTTTTAACTACCCTGACATGCAGGTTTATAGACTAAAAGAACTTTAGAAAAATCCAAGTCCACTCAACATGAAAAGAATTTGAACCCATACTTTAAATAATACTTTCTCTTGGTGGTTTCAGATTTTATAAGTAATGCAAAATGCATACATTGAGCAGAACCTAGCAGTAGGTTTTTTAATGAAAAATTATAAAACTGATAACTGATTTCATTGGTTTTCTCTTATTTTTAGCACTCACACTTAACAATTCTTTTTTCTTATTAATAAAAATTAGATTTTTTTTTTGGTGGGGGGGGAGACCAGATTTACTCAACCTTAAATATATAGACTTACAGATGAACCAAACATATGTTTGACTCTGAGTGGAAGCCCAGGCAGTTTGAGAAAACCCATTCATCCTTGCAGTAATAATCAAAATTATACAAAGGCTGAAGAAACTGTTGAACCTCCTACAGAGCATAGAAATTTTAAATTGACGAGAATTAAAGAAAGGTTTGTAGGATGTCTATATAAAAAGCAAGTAAGTTTGAGAAAAGAGGGAAGAATTTTTTTTACCTAAGCTTCAGATTAAACTTGACATTGCAAACAAGGCTGCACAATAACAACAGGTAGAATAAATTGCTTGCTTCCTTGAAGAAGTAGCCATTTCCTTCTTTCACTTAATAAAACATTGCTGTAGTTGTCCTGTCTGTCAATAAAATTATAAAGCCCAACTGTTTTTTAATGTGATGTAGACTTTTTATTTTATTTACTGTCCAGACAGTTCTACTGAAATAAGTTGCAAAACTCAGATTAGTACCTGACCCCATAACCACTGACTCATTTGTATTTGGGGGCTTTAAAACACACTTACGTTCAAGCGGTGCTTGGTTGAAAATGCCACTTAAGGGCCGGACACTTCACAGTAAAGCAAAAAAAAAAAAGAAATAGAGTGGAAGCCTGAAAAAGCTGGATTAGAATTAAGTTGTTTGCCTGCAGAGCTGGCCCACTCAGTTCTGGCCCTCTGTTCATTAAAGAATATAATTTAACTAAAATATCTCAAAACTTCCCCTGAATATCTGACTGGCAGAATGGAAGAAAGTGTAATTTCTTTCTATTTCTCATATCACACATTGGGAAAACTGACAGCAATTTTTCTTTGATTGTTGCGCTTCCCAGCTGAAATATGTCCATTCCGATGAGCCAATTTTTTATTGAACTCGACTGTGCCAACATTTGGTACCCATGAGACATTTGGATGAATAAAACTATATATTTTGAGAACATCACACTCTAAGCCAGCCATCTAGTTTTGAAATCTTAAATAATGAGATCCGCGTTTGTGCATAATCACAGTCGATGTGTAGTGTAACGTCTGAGTTCATTTACTGTCTTATTTGTCTTGTTTTAATCTGTGTTGCTTTGATAAATTACATTCTAGAATGATTTTCCAATTCTTGAGGTTTAAACTCAGATGGATTATTACATTTTTGAGATTTCCCAGCCACATCTAGATGTGTTTTTCTTATATGAGAGTAAAACTGGCCTTGTGTCTTTTTTTTTTTACCAACATTTTGGAAAAAGGGAACCGAGTGAAAGAGGATCAGCTTCATCTGACAGTTCAGCAAGAGAAGTCTCAGCAGACTACAGTCTGCGCTGTGGAAGGATTTTAACTATTGGAAAACAGATGTATATTTTGGTTTTGTTTGCTAAAGTTTTTTGTAATATTACAGAAATCTTTCACCTCCTAACACAAAAGCTTACAAAAGACCATTGTGAGAAAGATAAACCCAGGTGAATGTCACTCAGCGAGGAAAAAAGACTTAAAAAGTTGATTTTTAAAAAAAGAGTAGACATCAGTTTGACATCCTGTGTCTAATTAGTCTGGGTTTTTTCTCATTCAAGCACTCAGATAAATCTCCGAGCAACACTGTTTCTGGATGCAAGAGATAATGCGGGTAAAATGAAGCTCATCTTTTGTTCTGTTTAAATGAATGTAAAGAAAAGTGGCTAATAAACTGAAACAATTTAAGTTATATATAGGAATTTTTTAAAGCATTCCTTCAGCTGCATTTTAATTATCTCTCCTTCAGAAGTGTTAACCAGGGAAATTATAATTGTTCATCAGGATCAGACAGACAGTGAGTGCTTTTGAAACTATTAATTCCTGTCTTTGTGTCCACTTTTAAAATCCATTTTTTCCTTTTATCTCAATATCAAAGTCTCTATAATTAATCCTGCTGACAAGTGAGTTGTGATTAAATTATTTATTTCAATATTATGATTATTATTATTATTTTTGTCTTGACTTTCACATCCCGCACCTCCAGTGGATGATGCTGTGCGTGTCCCTGCAGTCTAAGATGAACGGTGACTGAGCCGGGCCCTTCGGGGGACATTTGCGGCCCGCTGGTTGCCAGATGCTCTGCCAGGTCGCGACGACGCCACCTCCACAGCAGCAGCAGGTGGCGGGGAGCGTTTGCCAACAAACTGCTGGCAGCGGCGATGAGCTTACTTAGCCTCTGCCTCCTGAAAAGACTTGGCACGGAGTATCTACTGTGTTAGGAAGCTGATACGCCTCTAAATAATGGGACAAAACAAAGCCCTTGCGTCCGCCTCTCATCTTCTAATAATTCTCTTTTTCTTGGACACTGTAAACCAAAGTGGCTATCCACATAGCAGGTATTAAGAATCATTAATTTATTTGCAAATCATGAGGTCTTCATTTTACCTCAGATTTGTTTCTCGTGCTTTTTTACTGTTTTATAATAATCTGTTGTGTGCATCTAAGACAATATACCCACATATATATATATATATATATATATATATATATATATATATAGGAAATATATAGAAAGTCTGATATATTTGATACATATCAACTCCCAATGTTTATCTTAAATATAAATTTAACTCAGATAATTGAAAATGTTTATTTTGATAACTGATTGATAAAGTGTACCAAGAGAATAATTTTGTGGATGTTTGGACAGTTTTACATCCCAGGTTAAGACAGATACGCTTAAAATTTCACAACGTTGGTTCTGGTATTACTAGTGTTCACCTGCAAGTCTAAAAGTCAAAATCCTTGTCATTTAGACCTGCAGTGTGTATTATGTCACGTTTTAAGCTGTTTTTATTTTTCAGTCTACATTGCAGTAAATCACTTTATTGTTTCATTTCTGGTATACAAATAAAGTTTACTACTCAACACAAATTTTTGTCCTTCAGATCAATTTTATTTATTTTTTTATTTATTTTTTTTAAAAAAAAAGCACATTTGAGTATTAACATTTATGTGCCTTGTTCATTGCTTCGTACGTAGTAGAATCTTCATTGCATTTGACAAACAACTTGGCACAATATTGTCATCTTCTGGTTGGATTATTGTTTTACTACCAGGCACAAGTGACACGAGTTGGTCTTCTAACAGAATGATATTGAAGTATTTGAATTCTTGAAGGGGTCGCTAACAACACAGGTCTAATAAACTGTCATATTTCTAAAGCCCCTCTCTTCTAATACTTTGTTAATTCCCGTTCTTCACAAAAGTGAAATGGATTTATCTTCAAACACCTGGGCTCTATGACTCTGACTCTGTTGGCAATGCATGTCTATTATTGTCGCCGATGATCGTCAAGAGCTTCAGCAGTGGTTTATTGAGTTGACTGGTAGTGCATGACCTGAGAAGACAGATACCAGCGTTAGTTGGTGTTCATTTTCATTCATCAAGGACATGGCAGTGTTACGTGTTTGAATTGAAGGAAGGTGGGTTTCATTTAATCTCTTTTCTGAAAAGAAAAAGTCTCTCAAACTTAAGGGTCATCTGTAAACTGCAGCGATGAATATAGAGATTTTATAAATACACACAGACCAGCCACTTTATTGCACTTTGTGCACTGCTAAAGCAGTTTCTCAACACACATCAGAAAGCGAATCACCCGATCACATAGTAGGATAGGAACTCAATACATTTAGATGTTGTGAAGATAACCTGATGTTCAAACTCAGCATCAGAATCAGAAAAAATAAATAAAATAAAAAAATCCAGTGACTTAGGTTTAAAGACAATGGTCAACAAACAAGAAAATATCCAATAAGCAAAAGTTGTGTGGATAAAAATAATTTGTTACTGTCAAAAGTCAGAGGGAGGTGTCCAGAGTTGTTAAAGATGATGGATGGATGAATGATGGAAGCTAAGATGATAATTCATGCAGGTTCACCAGAATTGGACAAAAACAGATTGAGAAAAATGTCGCCTTGTCCAGTGAGTCTTAATCTCAGCTGCAATATTCAGATGGTGAAGTAGCAACTGAGACCAGTCATGCTATGTGATCACAGCCATCCATTTCAGTGGGACAAAAAATTAAAAAAGTATTAAACTTTGGCCTTAAAAAAATATTGAGTAGAGCCAGATTTTTTATACTAGATTCAATTCTGTCTGATCAAGTCTTAAGATGATCTTCTTCCATTGTTTTTTTGTTTGTTTGTTGCTCTGTGTTTTGCAGTTCTGGCTAAAGAATTTGGCTGTTAATAAACAATGGAAAAACCTCCAGCTCTATTCTGCAGGGAAACAGTAAAATCTATTAAAAAAACAAAAAAAAACTCAGATGATCAGACTTTCCAGCAAAGGTAAACAGTAAATTTAGACAATCTGAACATTCCTGAAGAGTTACTCACTCCAAGCACTTTCTTAGTAGCTGAAACTTCACCACATATTTGAGTTCCTGAAATTATCAAGTAAGTGAAACATAAGTCAAGTAGCTAAAGTTACATTACATATTTAGTGCTGGATTTGCAACATTAATAACCAATGTACGACATGGCAAATTAAAGTCCAAACCTAAATTAAGAGCCCAAATTAAAAAAATTAAGAAATCAGTGGGCAAGAAAAACTTAAAACAACAAACTTGGATCAAAACACATCACAGGCCAATAAAAGGACTGCCTCACAAAAGTGGAAAACAGATCTCCAAAAAAAGATTTAAACAATTTGCCAAACCCATCAGAGATTGTTATGAAACATGAGTGTGGGATAATTAGCTAACTGAGCACACGCTCGAGGCAAAATATGTCAGGAAATTTATGAACAAAGACAGAATATTTCAAAATAATGACAAAACGACACTCATTAATTAGAGTAAAAACAAAAAGCTAAAATAATTAAAACTCCTGATTTAACATCTAGCCACCAAATCCCAATTAATGTAGAAAACAAAATGACACAGAGAGGTTTGAGTAAAAAAAAAAAACCCACAAGTAATTTATTGTGATACATCCCGTCCTCAGGCATAAACTGCATCAAACATTTGTAGGCTGATAAAAAACAAGAGCAAGAGGATTCAGAATTAGGAGCCTTGGCAGACCATAAAATTTGACTTATTTACAATTTTGTTCAGTAAACCATTGGCCTAACAACAAAACCTTCACATATCATAAGTATACAAATCATGTTTACTGTGCTGGGGATTCTTCATTACTTATAATATACTTCCTTGGAGGTATTTAATTGTTCTCTTTGTGTTGTTACAAAAAATGCCTGCCAGGAAGAACTTTTGCACTTCTCAGCAGGCTCAATGTGGGTCAATGGGCTGAGTGAGCTTTGCTCCCAATAATGCCTTCAAGGTCAATGTTAATATCAATATTAATTTGACTTGTATGCCTTCAGTAGTAACTGGATCCTGCAACAAAAAGGATTTGATTTAGATGCATTAGACACTCATTAGTTTACACGCATATGTTAAGATGTGTGTTTTTCTCTGATGAAATGGGACCAAAATAAATAATAGTTTCACAAAACCAAGCGTGAATGGTCACTGGAAGAACATCACAAAGATAGAGAACCAGGGCCTTCTTGTTTTTTTTTAAGATGGAATGAAGGTTGAAGAGATAGATGTTTGGCAGGGTTCCCACATTTTTTCCAAATTTCACATTTTTATTTATTACGAAGATCAGTGCTTTGTTTCCCTTCATTATGTTAAAACACACAGGCTTGCCGCAATCCTGTTGTGTAGTAAAAAACTATTTCGCTGTTTTTTCTTGGCAATATATAATACGATGACAAATTTGTCTTTGGTTTAGATCTACATTATGGTTATATTATGGGTATATTCTGGTTATATTATGGTACATTTATGGTTATATTATGGTTATAATACTTCTAAAAGCTTGACTGGCCTTCTGTTTGTGATGAGTTTGTTTAATAAAGTTTTGATGTGTCATTGAAAAGGGGATATTGAATTTCTGATTTTTAAGATACTAAATAATGGAATAAGAAAATGTCTGACTTTTCTTTTTACACATTTTATTTTCATTTATCAATTAGAATAAAATCTACTTCCACACCACTTTGCAAATCTGAAGAGAGAAGTTGACAAGAGACGTCCTCACAGCAATCCAGGTTGGTCACCAGTTCATTTTAGGGTCCACCTCGAGTAAGCAACAGTATTTTTGGGCTGGTTAAGGAAATATGACCACATGCTAGTGCAAAAAAGTAAAATGTATATTTATAGAACATTGCCAAATGGCCCTTGCTTCAGTTGGAGACTCATCTGTAAAATTTCTGCCACTGCATCAGCCGAGCATCTCCTCTCTCCACCCTCCATCCCTTCTATCCTCGGTGTAACTGTCTCCATCACTGATGACTGAGACATCATTTAGACAAATGTTTCCCAAAGACATTCCCTGTTGTTAATTCCATCAGTCACACCGCTGGATTTCCCCGCAGCTCTTTCCTCTTTGGATGAGGCAAAAAAAATATTACGACAGCAACGAATCAGATTGCGGCTTCAGGGGGAACGAGTCCTGATGCGCCGCTGTGCTCGCTGAACCTTCAGACCACAAACTGAGAGTTGGAATGTTTTATCCCCGATGGAAGAGTCCTCGCTTTTAACGGAGTGGCTCTCAGAAAGTTCACTCCACCACAGCTTGGTAAAATCCAGCACCTTGTTCTACACCTTGCAGAGGGCCAGCGCTCTCAGCTATTGACAAATATATGCTTCCTGCTATCGCTAGAACTACTGCAAATGGACTACAGTTTTCAAACAGTCCAGAAAATCAACATCATTTTTCACATCTTCTTCTTCTGTTCACTGATAGGCCCAGTAAAAAAAATACTACTGGAGACAATCCATGTGAAATGGAGAAAGCCCCGACTGTGCTGGAAGTTAGAATTTTTTCTTTGAGCAGAATTTTACAGGAAGACAGCTCTGTTTATCTCATACAACTGAACTGAAGTACAAATGAATATATTAGAGGTAAAAATGTTCCAAAAGACAAAAGAAGATAAATACTTTAACCCCACTCTATTAGTATGTAGACACCCTTAAACTACATACAGATAGGCTACTTTTGATTTTATTTTAGCATTGATTCCTCTTTCATACGAATCTCTCAGCATCCCACATCTTGAGTTACTGACATGGATTGTGTGTTCAGAGTTCTGAACTCTGGTTGAGTCATACCAGACGTTTTTCCCCCTCCGATCAAGTTTTTGTTTTGTGGCTTTGTAGAATCTTTGCATTTCAAAGATGTTTGTCAAAAAACCTTCTTAATGAGTCACCTACAGGAATGAATCCTGCATTTTTCTGAATTAGTTTTAAGATCTACAAAATAGTTGACTTAAAACATTGTAAAAAAGAACAAATAAAATAAAATCCTCAAAAGTAGCTGATATATGGGTGTAGCAGAAGTAAAATGTTCTTGTGTGAATCTTGTAAAAAAAAAACTCCTCATCTCTAAATCAGTGTAAACTATGGAGCTTGTGATAGTATCTGTTATACAGCCGATATCTGTAGATATCAGGCAGCGCTTTCCGAGTCCTCTTATCTTCTGACTCTCCTCGTCCCTTTCCCTCATTTTTTCCACATTAATCTGTCTGTGGCTGCTGTCAGAGGACAAGGCAGTAAATGAGATTAGTGATGGTGGTTGAGGGAAGCCCTGGCCCGGGGCTCTTCGGGTGTCCAGCCCCCTTTTTCCTGTTGTTCGGCTCAAGTGACGAAGTGAGGCTGACATCCAGACGGTCAGGGACAGAGACAAAAGGCAGAACAAGTCTTTCTCTGTCCCCCGGTTCGCCACACAACGCACAAGGTCCATAACAATCCGAGCAGAAGCAAATTCCTTGACACCATTACGATAAAAAGGAATTTAAAAGCTTCTCCTCGGCTGCTCTGAACTCTGAACGGATGTCTTCATTTACCCTCCCAAGCAGCGACGCCGGCGCTTATACACGTTTGCGCCTTCACAAATAAGCAAATACATAAATAACAGAGGTGGCATGAATTATTCAAATCCTCCAAATGTTGGTGGGAGTGGAAACTAACCAGTTCTGACAAGAGACTCACATGGGGAAAAGTAATAAAGGCTCAAATAACCTCGGCGGGTCTGCAATCACTTCGGTTTAATCCGAAGATGCTGAGTGTGTTTCTGGGAGCAGACATGTGTTTTTATGAGCCGTCGCTGCTGTAACAGCTCTTCTGCCGTCTCGTATTAAAGTGACGCCGTTCGATTTTTATCTTACTCCAAACGTTTTTCATCAGTTTACAAGCCAACTTTATCTTTTTTTTTTAACTCTGCTGTTTAAGTTAGCAGTAATTTACAATGTGTGAACACAGAAAACAGAAAAAAATAACAGAAGACAGACAATAAGTCATATGAGTATTGTGTAATAAATTAAAAGGAAGCATTTAACATCAGTGAAAAAATGCAAGTTAAATGAAGTCTCTGGTGAGTTGTGGTTCTGCTGACTCAAAGCAGGATTTCTTGCTGCTTAAAACTACCAGGTATTCCAGAAGAAAATATGGATTTTTGCTATTAGTTTCTTCTATATATATATAGGATTTTGTTTTACATAGTCTTAAGAAACCAGCAGCATTATTGCAGATATGCAATTTATTTTTTAACCGATTGAAAACAATTTACCGTTACATTCTTCTTGCCCAGATCAAATCAATTTCTGTTAACAAATAATTTGATAAAATCAGATTCAGTAACTAAATCTATACCAAAAATTCCCACCGAGTTACTAAGTTACTCTGCCTCCTTAGAGCTGAATGGTAGAGTATACTCTGATTATATAACTTTGATTATATAAAGTACGTATAGAGGTATGCCAACCACGTTGGTACAGATTTAGGGAGCAGTAATGTCCTTGGTCCTATACACACAGAGATAAGCACAGTATATTTTTGTGAATGAACAAGAAAAAAATGTGAGTCCACATTGCAGGATGTACGCTGCAATAAGGAAACCGGACCCAGTACTTTAACTCCACCTGAAAACAAAGCAAAAAACATAGAATGGTGCCACGTTTGTTGTTTGTGAGACTGAAGCACATGCAGGTTAGAGAGAGAGAGATGGAAATTTAACGTCACTGTTTAAAAAAAGATACGACTCGCATGCCTACACGAAGAAACCAGAGTACTGAAATGGAGCCCGGCTTCAAAAATGGTAGCTTCTGATCTTCCAAGACGCCGAATCCATATGGATGCCTGAATGACGAAGGAGAAGAAGAAGAAGATTCCAGTAAGTTTATTTACCTTGCATCAATTTACAACAAATTAATCTCAAAGACCCTTCTATTCCTATTCAGAGAGGAACAAACAGAACAATTCAGTCATAGATAGATTCAAATTATTGATACATCCTAATACAACCATAGTTATAAAACACTGCAGAAAATCTTGTAAAAAAATAAATAAATAAAAAAAACTTCTAAGGAAACTCTGCAGTTTGCATTCAGTCACTAACTTCACACAATCCCTGAGACTAGACATGCATAATATGATAATCATGCATAAATGAACTAAAAGCAAAGAATACTGATGTGAGTTTTCAAGAGATAAATTATGCAGATGGGAGAATGGCAGACATCCCCACATTTTATTTTCAAACATCAAGTTTATTTTTCTTGTCATTTTTCCTTCTTCTTCTCTAGATCTGATCCTCTGTTTTGTTTATCTGGTGTGTGCATGATGCCACCCCTTGACTGAGGATTGGATTAGCACTGGGAGAGAGTAAACTCAGTAAACCGAATCACTGGAGACACTATGGTCACCAGCAAGTCTAAAAATGCAGAATTCAAAAGTGAGAAAATGTATGAGAACTGTCAGAAAGAGGTTTTATATCTGATGAAGTTTGGATCTTTTCCCCAGTAATTCCCTGATTTTCTGAAGATAAATCAGAGTCTCTACGTTTTGTAGGTGTGCATTTGCCTTTATGGACTGACAACCTAACCTAAGTCTATGCAACCTACCTGGTAACTTCTATATTTACAATGGAGTACAATTGGATGGTAGCTAGAATCCCTTTGGGAGAAGGATTACAATATTAAATACTATTTACTCAACTTTTTATTATTTTTAAAAAGTTGAGGAATACAAAGGAAAGAGTGGTGGGTCTCCGGTGTAGCAAATCAAATGTCAGGTGAGCAGCGCCGCAACATTTGATGCAGGCCTGAATTTTCCTGCTATTATTGTAGGGAAAGTCTGGGTAGACAAAGAGTGATTTCCTTCACTTAACTTTTTTTATGTTGTTGTCAGCAAAATATGTGACATGCAGTGACCTTCTTTAAGCACCAGACAGATGAGTGTGGGCCTCTGCATTTCTGTCAGAGGTGAATAATAACGAGCTGCAGAAGAAGAAGCTGAAGCAGCACATCACCAAGAACCCTAGGAAATCTGTCACTTCTTCGGGATCATCTCAGACACTTTTTCTGTTTCTTGGGTGAGAGATGGATGCCCTCAACCTGGACCTTCACTTAAATCTGAGCAACACCTGCCTCGACTCTCAAAGCTGCTAATCCGTGAAGGTTTGTAGCTATTGGTAGGAAACCTGGAGATT
This sequence comes from Micropoecilia bifurca, assembly GCA_903067075.1. Lineage (NCBI taxonomy): Eukaryota > Metazoa > Chordata > Actinopteri > Cyprinodontiformes > Poeciliidae > Micropoecilia > Micropoecilia bifurca. Next base: position 3,782 of record CAEGAF010141678.1, on the reverse strand, counting down.
GGACATCAGGTTTTGGTTCAAGTCTCTGTGGCAGGAGACAGTGGACATGCATGTAACAACAGACGGAAACTTGAAGAGAAAAATAAACTTCTTGTTCATTTTCAGCCTTAAATTTGCCTCAGTAATGTGATGGGTTAAGTTTCTTTGATTGAAAAACTGCACTCATTCTCAGCTAAGCATTGTTAAAGTAGAAGAGTATTTAAAAATGAAAAAAAGAACAAATTCAGCTTTATTTCATACAAATGTTTTCTTTAAGGAACAAAATGCAAAAAGTTTCTCTCTTGGTTTAGTTCATCCATGCTTAGAGATTTGAAAACACAAGAATGGAAGTTGGAAAGATTCTCTCAAAGGATTCAAAAACTAAGAAAGCAGGTAGAAATATATTAAATATAACAAATTTGCTTTAATGCACTTTTACATTTTCTGACCCCTGTGGGCTTCATCGTTCTGGTGGCAGTTGAGGTTACTGTTGATTATTAGGTAACGTTTCTCAAGTAACAGTTGATTTTTAGCACGTCCTGTCTGGCAGTGTAGCACTCAGAAATGTTGTCTGAATGCCAAGGAGAAGCACAACAGACTTACTGGAGATGGAAGAGAAAGGAAAAAGAGACAAAAGAAAGCGAAAGAGTGTTTCAAAAAAATTGAAACGGAAAGAAGGAGATAAGACTAGAAGAAGATTACAAAAAAACACCCTAAAAACCTTGAGCTTTTTTGTCCGAGGTTTTTGAAAGTCATGACATGTCTTTCATTGTGTACAACAACAAAAAAGGAGCTCAAACTATTGTTAATAAATGAGACAATAAGGCTTATTATTTCTCAGATCATGCACTCAAGCCACATATTTGTATTCTAAGTCACACAGTTCCCATAAATTTCAATAATACTCACAGAGACCTTCTGTTCAGACTGGCAGAGTTTTGACCCAACAGGGGAAAGCTTCATTTTAATTAGATAATGGGAATGCTGGAGATGTAAAACTGGAGTACTACAAATATCTCCTCTTTAGGAAAGTTCAAATCGATTCATTCAGTCTCAGGGTCCCCAGTGGCCACACACACACAGGGCCTTCTCATGCTTCCTTTCCAACCAATTGGTACCAAAATATTCATCTACAACAGCCCACATTGTTCTAACTGCAACTTCAAAAAAGAGCAGCCCTCTTCGTCTTTACTCCTTTTAGATATTCTTCCTCCAATCAGCGAGAGCCGCAGTTAGCGGCGCTGTCAGCTGTCTAATGAAAGGCAGCATCTGCAGCGATCACTTGGACATCTGCCGCTGCTTTGAGGCGAGTCTTTGTCTGCTCCGTGTGTCCGTCCACTCCACAGACGATCGCCACGGGCTACGAGCCGGCCTCAGCTGTCAGACACGAGCTCTAAAAGGAGCGAGCTGTTTGGCAGGGAGGAATGTACTCAGTGGAAATCGATAAACACTTGGGGGAAGGAGGGGGGGAGAGTTTCGTTGTTGGAGCAAAAAAAAAAAAGAAAAGTCCCACCAGATGATGCTGCTGCTGGAGGGAACACAACCGTCTCTGGAAGAGAATGATCTCTAATAGTGTTCAGACTTCCAATGACGATTGTTTTTATAGTCAAGTATGAGGCTGTTTGCACAAAACTTTCTACTACAATGCCCCTAAACCAGACAGGCTGCATGTGAAAGCATTTAAGATATTGGACTTATGTTGGAGAAATATGTGGGATTATAATAGAGGACTGTAGACGACAAAATTAAACAAAAAAAATAGTAATCACAGCCAGATGTAACTCCAGATGACTGTTCAAGCTACTTAAATCTGAAAAGTCCAATATTATTCAAGAAAATCCAATGCAACCAGTTGGCTTCAGAAGTTATCCAATTAGTAAATATAGTCCACACCTATGTAAGGCAGTGGTGTCCAAAGTCAGTCCTCAACGCCTGGTAATGTGCTTGTTACAGTTTTGGTTCAACACACCTGAATCAAATGATGGCTGGAAATCCATGATGTAACGAGTAACTGCTGCAAGTCAATGGTTCTCTGTGATTCCCTAGAAATGTATTTACTTATTTTTTTACCAAACTGAGTAATAAGCTGAGTTTGACTGCATCGTATGGTGACTATAATCAGTTTGAAATTGATTCAGTTAAATAAGAATCTGTTTGTATAATTGGACTGAGTTGACTTTTGTTGTAAAGTATCTGGAATTGTTATTTGTCTGAGTTGACACAAAATAGAAACTGGTCACTCTCTTGTCAAGAAGCTCTTTCTCACACTCCACTTTCTGGAAGTCATCCCGACAATGCCTTTCCATTATGCCGCTTAAAACCGATCTTGGGAGCATTGGACTGAGAAGTAGTTTCATATGAGGAACTCAGTAGTTTCACCAGGTATTAGCTAATTGCTGCTGCCGCTAGTTTGAAGGTGCTGAGTGAGGCTTGTAAGGGGGATGAGATCTAGAAACTCAACTGGAGGAGCTTTGGATGAATAGGTGGCACATTGTGAGAGCAAGATTAAATCACTGAAATATGTGCATGAAATAATCCAAGCAACACTCCATATATGTTTTTTGATGAGAGAATATTTTAATAACTTGAAATAAACGTAAAAAAAATATGACTTTACATAGTGCCTGTTTGGCTTTTCTGTGATCAGGTGATCCTAAATGATTATCTGATTGTATCAAACATGATAGACTTTAACATATGAAGTAGAGAGTGAAAAATCTTTTACACTATAGATTCACTTCTCTAAGGCTGTTGATAAATTTGAAGCTTCAACCCTGCAGGAAAGTTTGAGCAAATGTTAAAACACAGCAGGTCCCAAACTCTTCATAAAGTTAATGAAAGCCTGGTAAATGAGAGCACACATACAAAGAGTAATGAAGTATTTGTCACGCAAAGACTAAAAGGTAATAGTAATTGCAAATGTGAGCGAACCATTGAACATTTAAATAAATTATTCCCTCACGAGCACCAGGCTCCGTGTTTTAGAGGATGCATTAGGACAGCCATTTCTCACATTTGCACTCTGTGTGTTGATGGTTGCATTAATTAACAGAGTCGCCGGCCGCCCACAGCCAGCAGAAGAAACGGGAAGCCACTTGAATTCAACAGGCACCATCCAGCTGTGCCACTGCTGGATGAAACTCTCAGCTTACAGTGATTTCTGCCAAAACTGCTCCCTGGTTAAAAATCCTGACAGCTTGCTATCGTCCTGAATAGTGGCTGTGTATGCAAAACAAGTAAACACTTGTCAGAAGTTGAACCAGACTAATTGGAAACGGGAATCACAAACAGAAACATGGATTTTCCTTTAGTTAAAATAAATGCCATCAAGACAGGATGTTTGTTTTTTTTCACAAACATCAGAGGACTATGGTGGAGGTGGAGGTTTCAGCTTGAGGCTTTGATTAGTGGTGAGTCCGTGCACTACTTACATCCAAAAACTAAATTTGTACCATTCAATTAGAGTTATTTCATTTTAATAAAATGTGCTAAGAGGAAAGTTAAATTTTTTCTTAATGTGGATTGTGAAGGGCAGGTATGAGCTGTCAGTATCTTACAATAAGTGCTAGTAACTCACATAAAGAACTTTTCAGGAGAGCATTCGTTACAACTCAACATGTAAAGACATATCCAACCTCTCAGTGATGCAGAAAGACTAGTCCACATAATTTTGACTTTGAGGTTGGACTATTTTAATTCTTTAACATCAAGTTACCCGAAAAAAACCAGTAAATCCCCTGATTGAACTGAATTGTATCTACCTAAATGCATAAAATAATAATCTGTTCATCGTGTAAATTGTA
>CAEGAF010141673.1:0-27936 GCA_903067075.1 Micropoecilia bifurca | reverse complement strand
AGACTGGCGACCTGTCCAGGGCGTACCCCGCCTCTCGCCCGGAACGTCAGCTGGAGATAGGCACCAGCAACCCTCCCAACCCCATTAAGGGATAAAGGGTGCAAAGAAAATGGATGGATGGATGTTTTCTCACCACTTCTTTGATTCATTTTGTTCAGCTGTCGACCTTAAGTCTGTGTCCAACCAGAGCCAGGTATTGTGTAGTTGGTGCTTTTAATCTGTTTTACGTTAAATTAATTCAATCCAACTTTATAACAGTCATAAAATGTCACCAAAATCACTCTGTCCCTCTAAAATCTTTCAGAAAATCGCAAAAGTGTATTGAATTGTATCGTTCGCTGAATATATCAATATATCTCGTATCATGGGCAGAATATCGTATATCGTGTATCATATCGTATCGCATCGTGAGATTATTGTATCACTACAGACCTAGTACACAGCAACTGTGACATGTGGAAAATCTAAATTTATTAGGTCCATGTAAGATCAAGCAGGCACTGGGTGCTAACGTTTAGGCTAACAGAAATCGCTGCAAAGTTTCCACCACGCAGTTTTATCAAACTTTTCCCTAAGAATTTAATTTTCCCACCAAAACTGCAGCACAGGCATGAGAAAAGTGCCTCAGCGACATTTACCGTCAAAGACGATGATCCAGCCGTCTCCTCCGCAGGGCTGAGTGTGATCGCCGAAGCAAACGTGGTTACACTCCTTGCTGGACGACTCCACATGGTCTTGCAGGTCTGCTTCGTTGCCACAGAAGCAGGCATAACCTGACTCCATGCCGGCAAGCTGCAAAACAAGAAGTTTGGAACAGACTCCAGTCAGTGATTTTTATTTGAAATCAATTTGGCAAGGCAGACACGGAGACAAACGCTCCAGGGTCTCAAGTCTGCTGACTGAGAAGCAACGCAATGAGATATTCTCAGCTGTTGGCAAAAAAAAAAAAAAATGCTGAAAACATACCAACAAATACCATAAACTGTTGACTTTCTGGGGTCTTTTAAAGATCAAAAATCACATTTATGTTCATTGCTGTTTACATTTAATTTGTATGGATTAGCAAACAGTATTTTCACACCTTAATATTTTCACATTTTCCCAATTTACAGCTGCAAACATCACAGCTAAAAATCGTGTAGGAAAGATGTGAGCTGATTTTGACAAATAAAATCACCTCTGCATCATTTTTTTCAGGTTGCCCAGTTGCACTCTTCATCAAGTCTAACTGAACTTAAACTTCTTTGTGAAGATTAGACAGAAATGTTAGACTTTATATGTGCAAAGAAAGGCATGCCCCAAAAGATCTGCAGCATTGACTGCAGTAAAAGGCTGTTCTACATGATATTAATTCAGGAAGTCTGAATGTGAATTTATGCCACACTTTTCAGATTTTTTAGTTGCTAGTTTGAAAAGCATACATCAGTTCCCTTCCTTTTTACAATCACCTGTAAAAACCTTTACACTGATCCATCAAAAAAAAAATCCACTGAAATACATAAATGTTTGTGATTGCAACATGACGAAAAGGTTTAGGGGTTTGAATACTTTTATAAGGGGTAATGTAAAGGGAGAAACTCAAACAGCTGTTACCATGAAAACAAAAGTTAATGATAATTAGCTCCTTAAAGATTTAGAACAGTAAAAAAATGCTAAAAACCTCACCCCCTAAACGTCCTCACAGACACTGGGATCGCTTGTTCTCAAAAGAATCATTGTCTTTCATTCAAAAAAGACACCATTGTTCCAATTTCTGGGCCGAGATGAATTTGGTGAATTGAAGGTAGGGGCAACATTTCCCACCCTCCATGTTTTGTGTCATGAAACAGGAATTCATTCAGCCTCTGCTCAACACACAAGCCGTAAAATGAAGAGACAGATTTATGCCTCACAAAAAGTCACGTGGGATCGAGATTCTCAAGTATTTATTGTTTGTCAAGGACAATAACAGTAAAACAAAGACTAGCAGCCTCTTTCTGCAGCATGTGCACAGCTAGCAGGTGAAAAGGACTCATCTGTGTCTGTCATTGTGGACGGAGCTGCAGCGGATCTGCTGGGACAGAAAATCAACACCTGGCGCAGTCTGTGGTGGCAACAATTGTTGTGATGGAAAAATGAAAAAAACCTTTCAGAGGAGGTGTCCAGTGGGCAAACAGCCAGTCATTTCCCGCTGTCAGGCCTAATTATTGGGATAATTTGTCATCTGCAGACTGGTTTAAGGCAGCATGTTTGATGGCTGAGTAATGAGGTCATTCAAATGACAACAAAACGAACCATCATTCACGTCCAAACTGAACTGAAGACTAAGTGCAATATGGACAGTTTTCTGGACGATATTTAATCCAACAGGTGGACATAAAAAGTCCTTCAGGTGTTTTTTTTGTCCTTGAAGTTGCACATTTTCCTTTCTTTCAGCGTACTGTGACGTCATGGTAAATCTCACCGAGTATTTCTGACTTCGACAGAAGTTGATGCAGGTCTGGATGGTGAGTTTGTTGGAGATCTCATGGGCTCCAGGCAGAGTCGGAGGATGACCGGTGTCTTTGAAGCAGCCCAGGTTCCCAGGCACTGCAGAGAGATGAGAGGAGGGGAAAAAGACATAAGGAGATTGGGATTAGTGTTATGTAATTTATTGAACATTTAACTTAACATTGAGCAGGGTCAGAATTAAATACATTTACTCCATTGATATTAGTCAACTATTGAATCAATAAACTGCTTACATTTCTTGCTATTAGCATTCTGGAAAAAAATATGGAAAAAGAGAAGGAATCTGGAGAGGTGCAAAGAAGTATGGATAGTTGTATTTACTGTCTTTCATTCTCCACAATTTCCCTCCATCCTGACCAAACAGACGATAAGAGATGGAGCATTTTCATATCACAGCTCTGTAGTTTTATCTGTCCGCCTCCTTTAATCCACAGCATATTTATTAAATTGAGTCCCATCTCAAATACCATCTCTTTAAATCTAGCAAAGTGATTTCACACTCCAAAGCCTTTAAATTCAGCATAATAGCCCAGGAAGAGCCAATGAAGCCTCTGGCAGACCATGTCCCATTTATGATTTGTTTTTCATATAAATTGACTTTCTTGTGTTTTACTGCAGCATTGTGAAGTGCAACAAATTTGACAAACAGTAATACATTCACAAATTGAAAGCTATTTCCATGGGAAGCAAGAAAAAAAACCATTTTCCTCTGAGGGGTATCATCCAGCTACAGGACACAGAAGACCTCATTAAAACAAAGATGGACGAGACATGAGCAAAGATTGTCAATCACAACTGGAATGCAAAATTGAAAGCCGTGAGATATATATTGCTGTTACATATCAAGGGATTTATTCAATCACAAGTTGGATATCAAACAGAGGAACGTTTGTTTTTGGTGCAGTAACAACGTCTCGGTCTCTGGATGCAAAGTTTGATGAGTCCGGAGCCTGCAGGGCTGTTCGTTCCCCAATGCTGCGTTGTCCCAGAACTGAGACTCTCAGCAGCAGTCGTCAAAATAACAAGCAGAGCCGCTGACGGCAGCCGGCACCAGCGAGGAGCATTTTCACTCTGCTGTCCTGGTTCTGTTTTGGAACGAACTGATAATATGCAAACAGAAACATCATGGACAGACCATAAGTTTGGATTAAATATTTACAACCATGCTGTGGTCAAAACATCTTGCGTCGAACTGACCTTGATAAAGACCACACACACACACACACACACACACACACACACACACACACACACACACAGTTTGGGTCTATGGTGTTGGTGCCAGTGTTAACTTTTCAGCTGGCACAAAGACTCGCTGCCGTCCCAAGTGAGATTCTGCAAATTCTTTCTGTTTATGAAAGAATTAGGCACAAAGGCTTTTCAGAAAGAAAAGTGTGACATGTTTAAGATTCCACCACAGACTGGTGGGTACAAGGAGAAACGGCACGAAACAGACACATTGTCAATTGTTGGCCGCAAAGCGACCGTTATTTGGTCTTCCACCGCACTGTGTTTGACAAATGACTCAGCATTTGAAGACAAAGTCGTCTAACTCTGTCGCACAAGCAATAAATCATATGCAGCATTCTTATTTGTTGTTGTTTTTTTGAGCTCTAGCCAAGCCACAGCTTCAGAGGAGGGCAAATACGGTTGCTTGGGTCATTTACTGTGACACGAAGGAACGTACTGCCTAAGTTAGGAGCAAGATTATATGACATGTTAAAGGGAAATAAGAAAGTAATGAGATTGTTTGAGGTTTTCAGTGTTTCATACAGAGAGCAAAGAGAGCTGGGGAAGCAGGTTTTTTTTATTATCTGTTGCTCAGGTATGCACTGGATTGACGCCTGAAGAGTTTGCACCGCGGGAGCAGAGATAAACACCTGGCTGGAAACCAGCAACCTCCCTCCAAGCAAGGCACTTCAGTGATGCCTTATGAAAAGCAAAGTGGGGGGAAAAACTGCTACTGCAAGGCTCAGCAGCTCAGATTAAAGGCAGGAATAATCTTCTTTTTTTCACTCTGCTTTGACATGAAGATTTCAGACTGCAGTCAGTTTATCGTTCTTTGTCTTCGTCTCGTCTCTCTTCGCGCCGTCGAGCAGCAGGTGGGATCGTATCACGCCGGAGCAGCTTTGGATTTTTCTGCCCGTCTTTATCCCAAAAGACGTTGTCCTGCCTCAAAACTCCTGGATGAAAACAACCATCACAAACATCTGTGCTGCAGACTCAACAAGCACAAATATCCACTTAGAAAAAAAAAAAGCACAAAAATGTTTAACACACTTCAAAGCTGCTGGTGGAATTTGGGCTTTAATGAGCCAAAGGGGAGAAAAGGAGGAAACACGAGGAGCTCCGATCCAGACCTATGAAAACCTGTGGAGATCGCAGCAGGACGGGGGCTCAGTTGGACCCGAACACTCACAGCTTGGTTTGTTTACCTTCCTGCACAGAAACGCAGAGCGGCTGCCTAACAGCAGATGTATGTTCCTCAGTCCAGGACCCCCAAAAAACACAAGAGTGGTAAAGAGAAGAACAAAACACACAGGGATGAGGTGGAAACATCAAACATTTTGCGGCAGGCGCTGGCAGCGAGTTCATGCAAGCAGGTTGATGAGCTCAGGCGACAAACGTGTTATTATGGGAAGAAAATTTGAAATTCCTACGACATCTGGAGGGTTAAAAGCAAAGACGGAAAACTCCAAAAACGCATTTAGAGGTTGTCTCTCTAATTATATTAAATTGACACAGTTATGGCTTTCTGCTTGATCTTCATAGCACAGCGTTCAAGATGAGGCAAAGCAGGGAACATGAGGTCAAATATTAGGTCACTGAAGTGCTTCAGGGATTCAGTTCAAAAGCCAAGATCACAATTTGTTCCAGCCAAGAAGACTACAAAGACGAGCAGTGATTGATTTTTAAACATGCTTATTTTTCTCTATTTCAAACAACTTGATTACTTGGGATTGTCTTTCTTGTGCTTTACTGAACGTAATAAATCAAGGGAGTGTCCTTTGGGAGTTAAAATACAAACCCGAAAGTCAACAAATCCATAAAGAAAGGCTTTAATGATGTTTATGGGTATGTTTCTTTTCCCACTCTGAGCAATAACTGGGACAAATCTTTCTGTTTTATGGGAATGGTTTTTGATTTATTTATTTAAAAAAGGGACATTTACAACAAGTTTGCAAAAAGCATTCAAAATCCCTTTGTCTTAAGTAATTATATGGAGTGTTAATGGCATCCCCATTATAAAACAGAACTATATAATACTGTTGTGAGATTGAAATAAGATTGTAAGACTTAATTCTTTATGTTTACAAAAAAGTTAAGGTTTTTGTTAAAACTCAGACCAGATTTAGTATTTGTCTGATTCTAATTTGGTTCTAATGCTGAAAATAGTGCTAATGCTGCGACAGACTGGCGACCTGTCCAGGGCATACCCCGCCTCTCGCCCGGAACGTCAGCTGGAGATAGGCACCAGCAACCCTCCCGACCCCTCTAAGGGACAAGGGTGCAAAGAAAATGGATGGATGGATGGATGGATGGATGGATGGATGGATGGATGGATGCTGAAAATAGATTGAAAATGCTGATTTTTATGTTTTAGCAAAATGGTAGAAATGTGTTTAATAAATCTGAAACTGTATTTTAAAGAATCTCTGTTCAATGTTTATCAACTAGACTTATGTAAATACTACTTTAGCTTGAAAGCTTGAAATCTAAAGTTAACATTAGCCATAAGCTATTCTCACAATCCTAAATATTAGTAAATTGGTTCCTTTTTCTGTCCAATATCCAAAATACTAATAAAAATATGTTGCTGTCGTGAATTTTAATGCTTCATAATCAGGTATTGTCAGCTAACTTGATGAGAAGTCTATATTAGTCCACTCCGTCTACAGAACAAGGAAAATCAAGAATACTTTTAGCAACTAAAAAGAAACAAAACAAAGTAAGTTAATTAAGTATAGAATCAAATCAATGTATATGCGTTTCACTTGCTCTAAGCAAACATTAAAAGTGATATTTCTTGATTTCCCTCAGTAAGGAGCCACTGTGAGTCTGTGAGTTTCTGCCTGAGCAGTTCTGGGCGTGGGAACATGAACGGTCAGATTAAAGAGGCTGACTGACAGAACCCACACAGATCAGAGATGAAATCTCCCCCGGGGGCTTTAACGTGTAGGTGATGGCATGAGGTTTGCATAATGAGTAATTACCTTCACAAAATAATAAATGAACATTTTTCAGACTATTTTTCTTCTGCTCTCTTAAGTCGGTTCGGTAATTTTACTTTGGTGCTTCAGCACGTCTAAGTATAGAAGATTAATTATTTTAAAACACATTTTCATTTAGCCAAAATTGCATATAACTGTTCAACAGGTAACAGAATTGAATTAATATTTTCTCAGATTGTCTAACACCCAAACAAAGTCATGCTCCTTTTTGTATCGTAACTTAAAGAACATTTTAAACTCCTCCATGTCTTTCAGTTCTCATAAGAACCTCCTTGTTTCTAGCTGCACACTTTTTGCATCTAACAGGCAGATTAACGCTTAATACGATGCTGCAAATTCTTACAAGCCATGACGACGTATTGCTAACACAGACAAACGGTACTGAGCTGTTTCTATTCTTTTCAAAAACACACCAGCAGAGAGACGTCCAACACCTGAGGATTTTGCAATCGCTGAGGCTGCCAGAGACAAAACCTCCAGAGAAAATAAATGCAGGCATGATGAGACAAAGTAAAAGACTTTTCACTGAACTGTTTCACATGCTTTACATTCTGGCAGCTCTGGAAAGCAAAACACATTATTATTATTTTTATTATTTTTCATTTGTAGCAGTATTTAACCTTCAAGCGCCTTTTAATAGAAGTCAGTGTAGTATTACAGAATCTAATTTAGTTTTTGTTTGACTTAAGGGTGAAAAGAAAGCAAACTGAATATACAAAATAGACAAAAATAACCAGTGTGAAAAATTAAAAATGATCATTTTAGTTGCGTCACTGCTTCATTAACATCCAATCCAAAAGTCATTAGTGTTGCACTAGAGAGAAGCAGTTAGGTTGAAGGAGTTTATGTGGGATTTTAAAGCTCATTCCTCAAGTGCCTAAAGGATCATTGCAAGTAATTTAAAACAAAGGTGCACTGAAGTCTTGCAAAGTCTTCCAGCCGCTCATGAATCCGACCCAAGCAGGTTAAGTGTTTAAGTTTAATGCGCTGCACCTCTGCTTTCTGCTCCTGTGTCTTTATTCCCTGCTTTGTATCGTTTCTCGATGCGACTCGGCCTCGTTTATTACCGCTTTTGTAGTTCGGTATATTCAATACGTAAACAAATACAGCTGCTGCATTTCGCCTAGCCTGTGATTACTCCAGTCAGCTGCACCGCAGCCCACCAGAACATAAGGAAAAATGGAGAAATATGCCACAACGATCCCACAGGACTTTCTGGAAACTCACCATGGTTTGTCAAGAAGTGGGAGTTGCTGTTGTGTGTTTTAACTGCTTTTGTTTTTCTATGCGGATCATAAATTCTCCAGCCACTAAATGGAACAAGTTTGCAACTTAAACTTGTTATTATTTGTCAGGAAGAGAAAAGGAATTAGATCCAACCTACAGGTTTACCAATGCATATTTCTCTGTTTGCCTTTTGTGCAAACTACACAGGTAACAAATACATTTATAAGTGGAATCTGTGCGAGTGATTTTTCTTTGTGTGTGAGGTGGAGACTGTTACAACAAGACTGAGATGGAGCAGATCAATGTCCCCGCTTGGGGCCTTGGGATAGTGACTAACCATCTAATTAGAGGGAAGGGAGAAGAAGCAGGGCTTTAAATGAATAATTAGTGTCTTCTCTGAGTCCGAACAATGCAGGGAAGACATGAAAAATGGCCACCACATTGCATCGCGGCCTCTGCCGACAAACTAAATAGGCCGTGTCCTGAGGAGAGCCAGGAGACCTGATACCGGGGAGATCTGGAGATGAAAAGATGAGCAGATACTTTGTGGCCACTGTAGGTGAAAGATAAGCACTTCATTCATCATCACATACTTTCCAAGACAGTAAAGTCTCATTCGTCCAGAGTGAAAAGCTCCACTGCTTATCTGGGCACCAGACGCCAACTTTAGTCTCTCACTTTCTTATTGCACATTTTCAAACTGATGTAAATAAACTTTTCTTCAAATGCTACACTGCAGAGTAAAGCCTCCTGATTCTTACATCATTCAGAATGAAAGACAAAAAAAAAGAACACAGCGTTTCTTACGCAGTGATACCACAAAGCAGCTGAAGACAACAACTGTGGAAAAACATGAAGACCTATTTTGTAAAAAGCTGAGCGTGAAACAACACAAACATTTGAAATTCCCCAGTCAGTCAGTAACAGGACTATTAGTTTTGCCAATAATATGACTTTGAAGAACAGCATAAAAATATGATCATTATTTCACTGAAGCCTGGTTTGTGTTGCTTTATTTAGAAGACATGATGTGAGTTCAGGTGACAGATTTAGGACTGAGATGAAATCTCAGTTTACAATTAGAACAATTTAGCTTGTTATTTAAAAAACATAGATTTTTTTTTTGCTTAATTTTTTATATTAGACTTTTCTTCGCCTGGAAATGCTTTGCCTTTGCATTTTATTTTTTGGACAGGAAGATTATAAATGTTGGGACACAGCCAACCTCGATTTCCTGCGACGCCTATGTAAATAACCTCCAACAACAATGATGGCTTAAAATGTCATAAAATGACTTTTATAAATTTTCTCACACTCCTAGCTGGCTTCATACTTCAGGACCAACAAATCTGTTTCAACAGAGACTCATGAAGGCCAACGAGCTACAGAAAGTATTTGAGATTCATTTAAAGTTGCTTAGTTTATAACTCTGTCTACAGCAGAAAGATTCATTAAAGAATAAAATATCAAAATAACTGCTGAATATAGCAGCGCTTTGAACTATTTTACCAATGTTTAACACCCAGAAACACCAAGGCGGCACCAGAAACATCTTTTATAAATGACCTGCTATGGTCTGTTGTTCTTGTCAACACATCCATGAAAGGAATAGTTTAAATTTATTAGCTTGGCAGATGATAAAAATGTTCCCTTTACTAGGAAGAATCAATCATTTTGTTTCTTTATACTTGTCAATGTCTTAAAGCAGAAAAAGTATTTTAAGCTAAATGTTTGAAATAAAATGTCTGTGTTTCACTCTAAGTACTTTTCTACTGACAAACTAACCAAAATAAACAGCTTAGACTGACTACACTGTTTTGATTAAATGTAAAAAAACAAAAGATCACATACACTTAAATAAAATAACTTTTAAGATTTCAATGATAAGTTTTGCATTCATCTGAAGCAACGTTGATGTTCTTTTGGCCATTAGTCGTCGTTTATGAACCCTGAGTGCTTGACCTGCTGTCAGTCTCCTCCTGTTTCTCAAGATAAGCACAAAACAATTGCCAGTTCACTTGTTCTCATTAGCAAACATTCTACGAAACCCGCTGCCCTCATGATCAATACCTCTAATTCCCTAATGGCCCGAATGATTTAATTGAACTATGTCTAAAGAATCAGGAGCCAGACGAGGGAGGAAATCTCTGCGCTGCCCTCCTGGTTGATTCTGGAGGACCTTTCTGAATGAAAGGTTTCTTCACAGCACTATTTTGTCTTTGAAAAGATTAGATACCACAAAGTCTGTTCAAGGCTTTAAAAATCACTTTTTGCTTACTTATAAATAGCAGTACTACTACTTTTGTCACTTTGTGAAGATATTGGGAGAACCCATTAAATAAATTCATGCAAACTCTGCAATTCAAATCTATACAACCAACACTAACCGTGCCAGGATTCTCTCACAACCTTTCACAGTTTTGAAGTGAATACAGATCAAACCAGTCCTATTCAGATAATGTTGTATTGACTCCTATGTTTTTCACTTCAAGTTACTCCACAGGTTTTTCTGCAAGATTCACATTTGGGTCATTGAACATGGTTGACATTTTGCCTGTTGAATCATTTCTGTGCTGATCTTTGGTCAATTAAAGTCACATAGATAAGACAGATTTCTTGGGATTTTCACACTTGTTTCATTGTAAGGAGGCCTGTATACCAAAGAACATTTTATAAAATACTATGTTTCACAAAAAGAAAAAAAGCCTTTCAACACCTCAAATAATATTTTAAAGAATCTCTATTCTACGTAGAAAGTTCACTGAAGAATAAGGTAAACCCTAACCAGTGTAATCATTTAGGATTTTGAACTACAGATGGTCATATTTGGACCAGACACCTTAAAAAAACCAGACATAGCTGCCCTTTAATTTAGTGTCATGTCATAACCTGTAACTTTAGTATTAGCAGGCGGCTCCAGCACAGAAACAACCTCCTACAGATCCGTATTTACAGAGCAAAACTCAGAGCTCATGACTTTACATTCAAATACGCAACAAGAAAACTTATTTGGGAATTAACCACCTTTTTTTTACTTGTTTTACTCTCTTGTAGAGTGTCACTCTGGCAGAAAGCTGTATAACACTAGTTAAAAAAGGTCAGTGTTTTCACTCATTCTGGTCATAATTTCTTAACAGCCAATAAGAGTTTAGGGATTTCTGTCTCTCACCAGACCTTGAGCTTTTCAGCAGATTGCCTTTATTTCTTCACTATGTAAATATCTAACCACTAATATTTACAATATGTGCTGATCAACAGAGACATTTCCACTAAGCAAATTAGTAATACTTGTAAAACTAAACAAGCTGTATGTTGAAAAATGTGCTTATGTGCATATTTGGAAAAGCAATTTGTTTTTTAGAGGCCAGAAACAAATTGCACAGTTGATATCCTCACGATGAGCGTTTATTTACAGTTAACACCCTTTCTGAACTCTTCCACCAAAAGGAGCCACATGATAAGTCAGTCAGGGTTTCCTGATTTGCTAAAGTTGCCAGTAATAAATCCATCTTTGTTTCCTAAAAGTCTCAATTTTAATTTTTCCTCCATTACTAATATGAGTGGAAAAAAATAGCAACCTTCTTCAGCCTAAAAATCAGCTTGCATGACTGACCGCAATTCAACATCGGAAAAAATATACTTTATTTATAGGAGCCTTTTAACAACCAGAATTAACCCAGTGTGCCAAGGCATTTGCTGTCTCATAATCTGGATCGCTGACTGGATTGACGCTGTTGTATCTGGAGCAGAAACTGAATTCAAGCACACACCCGTTCTCTACTCAGTGGTGTCTGAACCTGCTTCAGAGCAAAGGCAACAAGCTCTGCTTGTGGTGACAGCTGGCATCAGACCAACTGGGGAAAATATTCTGTCTCTAAAAACAATAAAGAGTGAGATAAATTATGCAATCACAGAAACCCGAAAGCATCACAAGGTCAACCGCAACTGCCACGAGGCAGAGCCGAATCTCAGCTTTAGTCTGGGTTTGATTTCCAAACCACATGAGCGACTTTGCTTCAAAAACATGTTGTCTTGTTTTAATTCACTATTTTCTTCTTAAGGCACTTAACCATTAATTTAGCTTCATTAAAACTGTTTCCCTAAAACTGGATTTCTAATGCAAAGTTTTACAGGTGTTTGGAAGTAACAACACAGACACCGATATAAAGTTTCATCAAGATATTTAAAAAGAACTCGTGTGTCACTTCTATAAAAAAAAAGATAAATACAGTAATTGTTGTCTAGTAAAGTTGATGTTACTGTTTCGTATGCTGTCATGCATGCTCACATATTGAAAAACATGCAAAACATTTTATGTAGAAAACTTAAAAATGTCTTTATTTTCCTGTTGTTTCATTTAACTGCTGCTTGTTCCCCTCATTCTGCTGCCGCCCTGGGCATCTGCCCATGTTAGTAAAATGAATCAGACCAGAAGAGATGCCACAGGTTTTGCTTTCAGTTTCAAATATCCTGGATCCCTATTTGAGCAAACCGCTTTCACAGTGCAGCAGAAAAGAATATGTGCTGTTAATTTTTTGTGATTGTTATAATATTTGAGTGTTTCTCCATGTCCAAAAAAAAAAAACTGTGGTAGTCTGATTTCTGTAGTGATTAGATTGTGTATGGTAGCGGATAAGATGCATTATGATGCATTTTTTCCATTTGGCATCCAGTCATCTGACGGCATGGAAACAAAAGCCAGATGGATAATAGTATGACAGGGTTATAAACAGCCCACACCAGCAGCATCCGCTCTAAATTTTACCGTTTTAAGCTGCTCTATTCAGAAGTGTCAAAACGTCTGATAAGGATGCTAAGATAGGCAGAAATTATTTTATTTAACATATAAATATATTTAAATATTTTTTTTAATGAGCTAAATTTGTGATAATTGGACAGTGTGAGGCAGATTCGGGGTGTTAAACTGACTTGCATCAATTTATGTAGAACTATTAATATTTGAGTTTCCAATAATCATGATTTTGGACTGGAAGAAGAAACCAGAGGACCCACAGAAAACACACATTAACCAGGAGAACATGCAGATCTACGAATATAGAAACCAGTTTAAAGACTTAAAGTAACTTGCAGATCAAACAGTCAGAAATTAAAGAAAGAAAGCAACAGCTAGTCGTTTTTTTTACGGTCTTTCTTCAAAGGCTTTTTAGTCTTCAATCTATTTACTTAAAAAGAAACAACATCTGTACCACAAACATCGCTTCCATTTCCTCAAACTTTATCAGCTTGTACTTCTTCAGAAAGGACAGACGTTTACTGCAGTCGGGGTCAGAAAGTTCAAGACAGTCTTGGTGTTGTAAAAACCCTTGGTGGACAAGGAGCATGTACATGTAGAAAACACCTGGTGGCACTCATGAGTTCTTCACATGTTACTCAGGTGTCACCTCAACTTCAAAAGGCCGTGTGGCAGCACCATAAATCCGTCTTAATTAAGCAACATCTCATCACTGCATACTTTTCTGAAGGTTCTGCAATAAAAAAGACACCCGCCCCATCCTGACACATTACTTGGTCTTAATGTGTTCAAGGTGCGACTGCCTCGCCAGATGGATGCGATGTTGCTAGCGTTAAGTCTTTTTTTACATGGTGACAGATGGTTATTCAGCCTTTCCTTCTGATTGTCCGTAAAGACAAAAGCAGAACCTTCTTGCAGCGCTGCGTCCTGGTAGTTAAATGTTCAGATGCAAACTCTCTGACAGCTCCGTAACAAAGACGCGTCTTAAAATAACCAGAAACAGGTGGGAGCTGTGACATTTTTGTAATAAGACTCATTACCTATCATGGCAGGTAATGTCAGCCATATTAACAATGTATGATACAAAAAAAGCAACAAAAAACTGCAACTCATTCTTTAAAATATATATAATTAAAGTTATGTGTGAAACTGGCAGCTTGAGAGTTTATACAGGGTTTATTATTACAGGAATTACCATTTATGAGTCTCTTTACAGTGGAGTGACACACAGTTTGTCTTCCACTGCCTTTTTACTTAGAAAAACACTTTTTTGTTTGACACATTAGAAACATTCACAGCTACCGCACATCTCTGTAGTTAAGAAAAGGCTCTGCGGCATAACAAGTTTTTCCTGGTTATTTGCTGTTGACAGATGAACTCCCAATGTGGAGATCAAAGCTGCGTTGTCTTGGCAGACGCTTCAGGACTTCACCCTGAGAGTTTCACTTTGTCAGTCGGATTCAGTTAGGGCACATTGTTAATGCATGTCAGCTAAGAAGAGCCACACCAAAACAGAATGCCTTTTGCAGCGTGGAGCGCTGCGGGGAAAACACATCATCAGACTGTCTGAAAAACAAGTATTCCAGAACATCACAAGCACAGAGGCAGAGGCATGCAGCAGAATCGTGCTTGATTTTATCCACAAAGGATGGCTTTAACAGCAAAGTTGTGTGAGAGGATTGGAAAATTTTCATATTCCTTTTTTTTTTTGGTGTCTGCTGGAGAGAGATGCCACGTGAAGATGTTTAGGAGGAGCTTCAGCAAAGCAAACCTGATCAGTTATGCATGACCTGCATTCAAAAAAGACCTAAAGAAAAACAATCAAGAGTCTTGACAAATAAAAACGCCTGGTGGTGCATTTGATGGTTTGAACTTGTGGGGAATAGAAAAAGGAAATCCTTTGGTCTGCTTGTTTGATCCTCACCAAAAACTGATTTTATTCATTTATTTTGTTATGCGGTTTTATTTCCCCTTGTGCTTTTTTTTTGCAACTGAACTACAGTCTTATTTAATATATTAAATACACATTCCTTCTTATTTGTCAGATTAAAGGTACCTTTGAAAAATAACAATAGTGAAGCAGTTTTAATCATAATTTTCAGTAAGGCCACCGTTCTGTTTTCCAAAAGCATTTCTTATTGGTCTGATATGATATTATAATTTTAAATGTTGTGTTTTCATTTGCTGTTAGCAGATTAAGAGAAACAAACATCAGTTTGCAGCAACTTATGATCTAAACAAAAAGACGCCTCATGTGTGTAAATCTTTTCTGAATCAGATTTCACTCCTCCTGCTCCCTTGCTTCAAATTTGTGATAAATTTGTCCCAGTGCACCTCAGTGGGACGGCTACAATCTGAAGTTCTGCATTTTAAAAAAAGAGTCACCTATTCGATTTTTAACACAATTTGATTATGTGTCACTTTTTCCTGTTTCTATTCCTGCACTAAAAATACCTCCAGCTTTCAGCTGATGGCATTTTTTCAGTGCAATCTGCATTGAAAAAATGCCAAGCATAATGCCAAGCAGCATAGTTAAATATCTTTAATTTAAATAGGTTAACTGAATCAGCACAGAAACATTGTTTGCTCAGTGGAGCTATAATAGCAACAATTCTGCATCTGGGTCTAGTTTAACCTGTTTCAATGGGCCCCCATGTGCTTCTGGATACGTCTGACTATCCCCTCGATTTACTCTCAGTGTAACCAGGGTGG
The DNA here is from genome assembly GCA_903067075.1 of Micropoecilia bifurca. Taxonomy (NCBI): domain Eukaryota; kingdom Metazoa; phylum Chordata; class Actinopteri; order Cyprinodontiformes; family Poeciliidae; genus Micropoecilia; species Micropoecilia bifurca. Next base: position 12,522 of record CAEGAF010141673.1, on the reverse strand, counting down.
CATGACACCCACTGACAGGAAACCCAGCTGGACAGAAAATGAACTTTTGGCAGGCAGTGCAGGTGCCACAGTGAGTGGCGATGATCTACAAACCACGCAACATCAAACATCAGCAAAATAGTAGACAAAACGAAGGTAGAGACAAAACAAAAGCCAGACGAAATGAAAACAAAGATTATTGTTGCCTTTTCCTTTGGCATCCAAAAGGGTTTTCTTTTTTCCGGCTCTACTTGCCAGCCGCTGACAGGGAACATTGACACTGAAAGATCATCAAGTTCTTTCGCTTGGCAGCCAAAGCTGTTAAATTAAGCAGATTGAGAACAAGAAGCGCCAGAAGGTGCAGCACCACGTGGCGATTGTGGTTTCACAAAAGAAGAGACAAAGCAATCGTGTCTGAAAGCTCCCTGCAGGGAGAAACCATCTCTGCTGGGTGAGATTGTGGATGCAGCGCTCACAGCAAACCTCTGCTCATGTTCTCATGAAAGAGCTCATATAGAAAAGGTGTGGCATGTCAAACACCATTCGATATGGACAAAGTTTCACTCAGAAAGTGCAGATATTTTGTAAGATATCAGAACATGTTTAGGACAAACAAAACTGTCCCATACGGCTGCATAATATACTGTAAAAATATGGTCATCACAATAACAGTGTGTGCAATATTCATGTCACAAGTACTTTAGGGCAGCAATAATTGTTGGCTAATATATTCCAGTTGATATGAACTTGCAGTTTACAAGCAAGCTAGTGGAACATTTGACATGTTGGACAGAGTTTCACAGCACACTGCAAAAACACTAAATCTTACCAAGCAATATTGGTTTAGTTTCTAGTGCAAATATCTCACTTCTTAAAATAAGATAAAACTAACTTACAAGTAACTTTTCAGCAAGAAATAGGAGCTTATTTTAAGTCAGCAATTCCTTAAAATTGATGAAAACGTTTTAGTTTCATTGTCTCCTATGACAAGACATGTTTTAGTTGCAGCCCTATTACTAACTCTATCAACACAGAGAGCAGACCCAGCAAACCTTTTGCGGTTGAAAAGATGCCTGTAAATGTAAATAATTACTAAGTGATCATCAACAAGTGTGTTTGCCTCCAGTAAAAGCAGGAGTCGCCTGCTAATCTGGAACTTCAGAAAAGCTGCGTCTGAATGACTCACGAAACCTCAAGAAAAGCCTCCTTTGATCAGCTGAAATGTTTAGCTGTAATGCACAGCCCCATTGTTTGGAGAAAACCAAACACAGCACATTAGCAAAAACATATCTTGGACTTGTTTTGCAGCAAGCAGACCAGGACCTTATTTGTTTAACACAATATTCTAGATTAAAAGGCGAGGCCGTCTGTCAGACAGATGAAACTCGGCCAAAGGTTGGGTCAATGATTCCAATTGAAGCAGAAAATCTACAACAAAATATTTATACGAGAAAAGATAGGCTTTGCAATGGCCTACTCAAAGTTCTCAACCTTTTTCAAAGGCAGCTCTGCAGAAATAAAAGCCTAAGAAACCTCAATGAGGTGAAGGAATGTGATGAGGAAGAACTAAACAATTTCCAGAATTGTGTGAAACACTATTTACATTTCTATTTCTTTAGACCTAATCCAACATTTCTACTTTTCACTACTGTCATTCAGCTCAGTCAGTCAGCTATGGATTAATGGAAGCCCAACTGTGCCAAAAAACTAACTCTGCATGTTGGTGCAACAGATTGTGTTGCAAGATTCTGTATCGGATGAGTGCCGTATTTTCTGAACTGTGCCCTTCATTATGTCCTGAGGCAACTTGTGAGCATGAAACCAGTTTCGCCTGAAATCAATGTCAATGACACATAAAATTTTATTAAATTACATCTTGTTTCATCTGCTAATTTGCTAGTAAACATCTGAATGAGAAAACTGTTGTTCTTATTCAAAAATATTATTTTTGACCTCATAAATGCACAGTTTTGGGTAACATTATGGTCATATTTTCAGCAATAAAAGCAGGAGTAAATATATTTACTTATTAAATCAGCCTTTGATTTTTTTTTATTATACTTTCTGGGATTTTTACTTGATATTTTTTTCTGTAATGAGACATGTCAGTCTGATTTCTGACCAGAAAGTAAAGTTATTTGGTTAACATCTAAAATCAAATAATTTTACATCTAAACCTGCTAGAACTATGACTTATTTTGGCTCCAAGTTGCAGCCTATGTCTCTCACATGTCTAAATGTGGTTTTTGTAAGACAAATCAAAAAAGAAATAAGAGCTAAAATGCTTAGCCTAAGTTCTAACTGTGGCGATTTACATCCAAGACAAATAAATTAATCTGTGAACCAGCTCAATGGATCTGTCGCTTTTTGAATTTGAAACCCAGGTTTGCTCTTTCAACTTTGACCTTAACGGACACTTAAAAGGTTTGCTATCTAGCACACTGAACAAAATACACAGACTTGTGTGAAAAAAGCCACTCATATTCCAGTAGAAAACACATATACACATAATGACTCAAAATGTACCCTGGACAAATTCACCCTCCAGACACAAAGAGGCCATTTAGCCAACAGGCAGTGCTGGATGGCCCTAATGGGCCTGAGCCATTCAAACAGCAAACCGGAGTCACATATGCAGCTCAGACATGATAATAGTGGGATAGCTGGAGGGTCTGAGAGACGTTTTTCAGGCCCACTGGTACCAGAAGAGTCTCGTCTTGATGTTTTCAAATGATTACCGCTGTTCATCAGTCTACCTCAAGCTCAAACATGTCAAACCCAGAATTGTTTCTATGCTCCTGCTTATTTTATCTGAAATGTATGAATGACTAAACATGCCCCGGGCCTAATTTTCTTTAAATGCATAATTCAGTGATGACACTTTTATGTCTAAAGACGTTACTTCAATAAAATAAAAATGTATAACAAATATCACCTTCTTTGTCTGCTAATTATTTAAAAAATGTTTCTCTGTCATACTCATTTGTGTAATTTGTCTTATTTTGTGGTTGTGGTTTGCTTTGTGATCTATGATCCTTGTTTTTATTCATAAAGCTGCAGCATGTTAACTTTTATTTCATCACATCGTATCTTTAGTTTGTGTTTTTTTAAGTTTTCACTTTCTACAGTCACTTTTTTGTGGGGTTTTCGTTTTTAAGTAATATATTTGTATAATCTTGTAACAATGTGAAAGATTGCAGCATTCTGCAATATCCCAGTTGCAGCCAATTATTCTCTTAGAGGCAGATAGGAGGCCCTGAGGGCATTTCAGCTGATTTGAGGCACGGAAAATACGGATGCAGTCTTACATTCACTAGAATGCATTTCAGAGTTGCCAGTAAAATGAAGTAGTGTGTGTTTAGGCTGTAGAGAACAGAAATGTTAGAGCTTGCTCTACAACAGCGACATTTTCCCATGCTTTCATTCCAGCTGATTTAATAATAACTATAAAGCACACTTTGCAGAAATAAAAAAGCAAGCATTAAATTAACTCAGATTAATAAACTGAGACAAGAGACAAGTCTCCCATTTAAACAAACACCTGATTTTAAAAAAATGTATTTAGCTTATAATTCCCAGATGAAATAAAACTGACTAGATGGAAAACTGAGAACTTTGTAACAATAATCTCTGAAGCTACATGCTGTGAAAAAAACAGCACAAACTCAAGAACCGCATATAAAATATTGAATGTATGACCTAACATGAAAATTATTAATGGAAACAAAGAAGATGAAAACAAAGAGAAGGGAAATGTAGACCAAGGAATAAATTATTTAAAAAAATAAGCTTTGTGTATGAAAATAAAGATGCTTGTGCTGGGAAAGAAAGAATAAATATTTATTTCTGATGAACTGGAAAGTTATGCTTTGTTTTTGTTCAACAGATCATATTAACTAGAAATAATACAACAACACTGATCTGATTTAACCAGTTTAGGACTTTCATGTCACTTGAGAAGGTATTTGCCTCCTTTCTGGTTTCTACATTTATGTCACACTTAATGGTTCAGATCTGCTCATGTTTTTTTGGTATCAGGCACAAAATAATCTTTCAAATCAGCTTTTGAATGAGAATTTTATTACAGAATAATTGGTTGTGACACAATTGAGGATCATGAACTGCCTTTAAACATCTTTTAAGTTTTATATGGAGGAATTTTTACTCATTCTTCTTTGAAGAAATGAAAATTCCCCAGGATCTGAATAAAATATATAGTATAACTTTTGTAGGTTGTAAATTTGCCCTGACTGTTCAGACTCTTGTTCTTCTTTTTATCCCCCTGTAATTTAATGCTTGTCCACCTGAATTTCCAGTTGGACAGTAAATAACATATATTTTCTATTTCTCCCTACTATTGTAAAGCAGAAATCAGACCTGAAAATGATTGGTAAAACTGAACATGGAGTAAAGGGGTATTACGTCAATTTGGGTTGATTTTTTTCCCCCTAAACAATGACATTATTTAAAAACAACTTTTATATTTGTTTATTTTTCTTGATCAGAAATATTAAAGTGTGACTAAAGAGAAAGCAAAAAAAAAACAACAAAATTTTATTGCATTTCACTAGAAAATTTATATAAATTGTAGCAAAACCTTAAAAGCTTAACCAAATGCAAACACCTGCAGCATACCACTGAAACCTGCCATGCAAGAATTGTGATCTTTGACATGAAAAGCACAATAGGAGGATCCATCCAAGTCTTCTATTTCAACAGGAGCGATTAAAAAGGTGAAAGGAAAGAAAGTGCAGGTATTAAAGACAGCCTGCTCTGTGTGTGTTTGTGTCAAAAGTGCCAAGTCTCTTAGAGCCACAAAATCTCCCAGTACAAGCAGTCCATCACACATATTAATCTGAGATTTACTGGACGGAGAAAGTCTCACACCCACATAATGCGAACTAAACACACAACCGCATCCACAAACTGGCAGGAAACAAGAAGCATGTCAAAACAAGCTACGAAGCCAAAGGCAAACACGTGTCCATGGATTCTGGGTCAGGTTATTACAATCCTGCGTTCTTAAGGCAACTGGACCTTTTAGTTCTGGAAGATGTTCTGTCCATTAATAGCATTCAGAAGCCAACATAAGAAAGACGTCCAGTTTTTGCTCAACCATTTGGGATGCATACGAACACAAGCTGGAACTGACGGATTGCATTAAATTAAAAGCAAGCCCAGACAAGGCAGCAGGAGGGGCGACGGGAGGCAATTAGAGACATTTTTCGATGATAATAGCTGCGTACAACCACTGCAGACCATGAAGCTATGCAAGGCAGGTAGGGAAATGAGCTCAGTGATAAAAACGGCTGGTCTGCATGTCCACTGTACGTCCCTGAGGGCGAACGAGCAAGAGAGAGAGAGAGAGAGAGGAGTGGCAGCTTCTTACTCTGGCACGAAGGGATGTCACAATATTTCCAGTATGAAACGTCTTCATGATCGGCGATGTAGCACCAAGGCTGGACGTCCCCATCAGGATTCCTGCAGCCACAAGGAGGGAAAGAGAAAACGCACAAATAAGCTGGTATACAAATAAACAGACACATTTAGAGCTTTTCTTCTCTTCTTTTTCATAAAATAATAAGTATGAAAATGAAACAGGTGATAAACTGAAGTTTTTCACTTTGAAAAACTTTAACAGTAAGTTCCCACCAAAGGTGGGCCAAGAATTTATGATGCAGATTAACTGCTAATAAAAAAGGTCATTACTTGCTCACAAGTATAAAATAATATAGCTATGAAACATTAAGTCTGTGCAGATGCTTGTTTCGATGCAGAAGTTTCTAGTTTTATATATATATATACAAATCGTTAACCTGGAGCTGTTTAGAACCATCAGAGCCCTGAAGACATTTTCATTTCTCTTCAGCTTTCAGTTTCCATCCAGCAACTATTCTATTAGGATTTTATGTGACAGAGCAACACGTATTAGAGCATAATTATAAACGGACTCGTGGTTTCCAAAACAGCTTACAAATGAAACTCTTAAAGGTTAGAAGCAGCAACCACTTTCAAAGCTTGCCACCAATTTTCATTTGGATTTAGTGTTGGTATTTGACTAGGCCGTTCTGACACATAAACGATTATGTTTTGGGTTGTTGTCCTGCTTCAAAGTAATCCTCCTCCACACTCTCCAGTATTTAGCAGCCAATAAAAGATTTTCATCCCATCAACTCTTTCCGTCGAAAAAGTATTTATTTTAAATGACCTGTGTGCCTCTTTCCACCTTTACAAGATTTGATTGGTACACAAATAATTTTTCTACCCGAGTTGCTCCTCCAGAGTTACCAGTGGCATTTTTTTGTTTTTGCTGAAATTTGCCACTGAGCTCATCAGTCTGACTATCCTCACTCATCTTTTCACTCGGTATAGCGACTTCACTTTGCTGACCGCAGTATAAGACCCCCTGCTGTGAACCATGTAACCCTCCAAGGAAGAGTCTTTTTAAGTCAAAATAAGTCATGCGATTAACCTTTGTTATATAATATAAATCATTAAACAGCCTGCGTTAATGTTGACAGCCTTCGATTTTAGTTGAGCCATGCTCTCTCCATTTTCAGATGGAAAACTGTTAACAGTTCCTTTGGCTTCATGAAGCTGTATGTTCACAAAGGTTCTCCAAAAAACATCTAGTACCTTAGTGGAGCTGCTGTGTTTTTACTGAGATGAGATGAAACGGTAGAGCAATAACTAATTAGAAGAAGGTCTGGGAAATAATTAGGGTAAAACAAAACAGAAATAAAGATAAAACAGAGAAGGGGGAATAGATTATCACATGGATGTACTGTTATAAAGACAAAAAAACTCCATTTAGAGCTGAATACTCAACAGTGTTTCTAGGGTGATTATTTCCCTTGTCAATCACTATGGGCTCCATCTGTTGGCACTTGTCTGCTCAGCCTCTTTCCTTAAACTCTGGAGGCTCAGCCATGCCAGTCAAGTCCAGACTAAACAGTCTTGTGGAGGTCAGAGGGAAGACTCTTTGTTCTGGGCCAGACAGACAGAGACCCAAAAAAAGAGAGAAAGGGGTGATGGGGCCAAGCTTTTGTCCGAGTCTGCAGCCTCTTTTGAAACTCATCAAGACACTTTTAACCCATCATAATAAGCCAGAAAGGCCCCTTGGTGCTTTTCCTTTTCAGTTTTCTTATAAAAGCCATGAGGAGTGGGATGGAATGGGAGGCTCAACATCTCCAGGGTAAACCAGTTCTGTAAACCAGGCCCTCATGGCAACTTCAGAATGCTGGGAAATGAAGTAAAGGCAGCCGTGCTGTGAACTGGAAGCTCATCTTAATGCCGTTTTGGCTCTTAAACCTCCTTTTTGGGATTAACTGCAGACTGTAAAAGAACACTGCTTGCTTAAAAACAGCCTTCTAAAGTGACTTTTTTTTTAGCCCTGACTGAATGCCACAAACCTTTTCTCTCATGACACAGCTCATTGTAGCATTTTGAAAAAGCCCTGCAGCGCTGCACTATCCTGTTTCACTGTTTTTCTGTGAAAAGTTGTGAAGGGCGTTTCCATGTCTTTTCTTTTCCAATAATAAACACTATCCGGAGTATCTTCTCCTTTTTATGCTCTGAATGAACAACACTGAAGTTGTTTTGCAAGACATTTTGCTCTGAGAATCCAGTCATCGCTGCTTCCCTTGAAGCATCTCCACAGTAGCTCATCCCCCAACATTTTTCTTCTTTAAAGTTCACAAGCTTGATTTTCGTCGTATCATGTGCTGGGATCTATTTGTTGCCTCTCTAGATGGGAAGACCTGTTTGTTTGGCTCCAGGCTGCTCTTTAAACAGCCAAAACTGGGCCAAACAATAATAAAAAGTTGCTGTATTACAAACCTAAGCTTTGTATGGCTCGCCTCCTCTCTTTTTAACACCTGTCAACACAGTATAATCATTTTTGAAATATGAATCCAAAGAATGCATAAAAGCCAATTATGCAGTTTAATGTGGTTTCTTAATCACCCAGAAGGAGGCAGACATAAATTAAGCATTTGAATCTGAAAAAGAAAAATCCTCAGCAGACCACCCACTTCATGTGTGATTCACCAGCTTCTTTGATATATGATTAATTTAGCGGGTTCTTCGACCCGGAGCCTTTTTCTAGATCCATCACACAATCATACAGCTGAAAGAGGCGTGGGTGGATTTGTCATTTCAAGGTATGGTAAAGTTTGAAAAAGTTACAGTTTAATCATTGCTTAGGTATTGGTTTTTTTTCCTGTTTTTTTTTTTTACATTTTGCTCCCACATGTCAAAGTCCTTCCAGTGAAATAAGATCTGAGATCATGCATGTAGCATGGATTAATGCAGTGGTGCTCTTTCCCTGCCTGCTGCTGCACACTGCCAGTCAGCTGAGAGGTTTCTGTTAGGAAATGTTTTCCCCCATTTGCTTTATTTCTGTGCAGGATTTATGAGCTACATCGCACTAAATACACGAAGAAGCAAAACAACCCACTGAATCCAGCCTGGAAATCCCACAACATTTTCCTTGCTTTGCTTTTTCTTTTTTATTTTGGACTTTCCCTCCTTTTTAGCAAATGGGATTAACTTTGGCTAGCAAGAGCAGAATTTTAGCTTTTAATTATTTAATTATTTACTTTTTATTGAAGTCTCATAAATGCCTTTTTAACCACGAAAACAATGTATCCATTTGCATTCCTTTGTCACTGAACCCCAATCAAACTGTTTTTGTTAGTTTTTTTGTTTGATTTCTGCTTTCAATATTGCTATTTCCCTGGGGTTGGGATTTCAGAAATCTTATTGCTTTTTGTTTTATGTAAATCAACCAATTTCATGATGGATAAAAAAAAACATGTTTTCTTGTTTTTTGTGTTTCTTTCTTTAAATTAATTACTACCAGTGACAGAGGAGATTTTGAGATTTTAGAAAATTCATCCACAAACTCAGAAGAATATGGCAGATCTGATATTTATATTGCAATATTAAAAAGTGAGCCAGGCAGGGCTTTATGATCCATATTTCTAACCAAATTGTCCCCTCAACTGATGCTGTAAAGCACAGTTCCCAGTCCCACTCAGTGCAACAGTCTCAACCACGTACACAGAATTATACAATTCTTAAAATTCCCACTTGGGGATAATAAAGTTTTATCTTGTATTATCTTATCTCATAATAAGATATGTTCAGATGTTCATTGCAAATGTAATTTATTTGTAGTCCCTTTAACAAATTCTGAACATAAGATGACAAAATTATTTTAAAACCTTATTAGATTATTTACAAGAATACAGAGAAATGTAATCAAAAACATCAGAAGTCCCTAAAAGATGGGATCAGTTCACCGATGGTGTTTTGTTTGTCTGGGGGGTTGCAATGAACGGTGTAACTTTTCCCCTTTTGCAGCAGTATTGCCATGTCTACTCCCGTCCTTTTTTTCCCCAAAACAATTTGCATCACACCAACAGTTTCCCTTTTGAAGACAGCTCTGGCTGTCATTTACATGAACACATGTAAATGTGTTTGGAGTTTTCATTAAATGTATCCACAACTTATTTGAATGTGGGAAAACTCAACCTGGTTCGCTTGGGAAATCCATGTTTAGAGCAAATCTACTTTTAATGTCCAATTTTAGAATAAGGAAGCATGTGCAAACTCATATTTTCAAACATTTAGCCCCTGCTAACAGCTTTGTGCCATGTTGTGTATTATTTGTGTTTGTTTGCATGAGGCCTAAGAAAAGTTAAAATGCCAGCAATGTCTGATTAGGAGATAAAAGCAGACTTAGACTGATGGATATTTTTCCATTTTCCCCTGCAGCAAAGAGAAAAGATGTTATCCTAGAAGAAACTGACAAATGTTATTCCAACTGTGTGTGTGTTTGTCCCTGTGTGAGGGATTTTTGGGGGAGTAACATTCCCTTTGCTGTATGTCAGTTAAGGGCTGTTTTGGCTCTGATCAGCAGAACTTGTTGAAACACTCCCATACCTGGAGGAAGAGCCCTGAATATGTTTGTACTCTTAATTGGCACAATGACGATGATTTAGTCCTTTTGCTCAGAGTGAGCCACACATTTCGGTACACAGCCAATTATACCCACAGTGCCTCATAGGCTCTCCCAAGCCGCACACTTGAAAGCAGGAGCGGTGTCCATCAGAGCAGAGCCGGAAAACAGCTGTTCTTAGCTGGCCGCTGCTCACATGTTTTCCTTCACTCAAAAATTTATGATCAGTTTTAAAAAACGCCTGGCGCCGTGAAGTTAGATATAAAAATCCAGAAAAATCTTTAACATCATGCTATTTGTGGAAAGGCCGGTCATAACATGCAATAAAATGTTCACAAAACAAACATTTAGTGAGATTCTAGGTTGACTTTTGTTTAGTTTTACTAGCAGACATGGAAAAAGGAGATGAAAGGTCTACCTCCCTCATTTTGCAGGATTGGTGGGAGGAGAAATGCTGATTGCAAAGTAGTGATGAGAGGCTTGTCTGGGTAGGGATTTGAGGTCAAAAGCAGCTCAGAGTCTGGTAATTTACTGCATGAGAGAAGACTCTTTAATTGACTTGGATGATGACTGTGAACGTGGAGGAAACGTACGGCTGGGGAGGGAAGGCTTCCTGCCGCCTGCTGGCGAATGTCTGCACCACCACAAACGACATGCTAAACTCAAAGTCATGTTAGAATGACTTTGAGTTACTGTCCTTGACTAATCAAACATCAGGTCCTATTACAAAAATACTACAGAAAAGCAAATATGACTGATCTGTGATGGATTAAGACAGCATGCATACACAGACAGATGTTCAGGGTAGTTAGAACCAGCAATCATGATTCCTTTAAGTGCAACTCTGGAAATATCCAACTGTACTCACAGTACAGAGCTTTTGTGTTTGTTACCCAGGCCTACTCATTGATAAACTCCACTTGGGGACTCTGCTTGGTTGTCTTTACAGTAGGAAATACAGTGAAAGGTGCAGTAACGTCGCCACGCCTTAGTAGATGAATATGAATGACTTTGCAGGCAGGCCTGCTTGGTTTTACTGCTTCAGAAATTGAAACCAAATCCAGGTTATTTCTCTAGATTACACTGCATGCGTCTCCGCTCTGGTCCACTCTGCATCTCCTTGAGTTTGTTGAAAAGCAGGTCAACACGTGTCACCAAATCACAATATCAACATGTACCAAGATCCTTCACATTAGGTCATTTCTAAATGCGACAAATGTTTTTTCCTCTTCATGACGTATCTTTTAACTGAATGTGATTTATACTTTTGAGCAACTTTTAATTTGGAAAATACGGTTCTCCTTGCCTCGCATAGTGCTTCTGTGTTTCTCTGTGTCTCTTTGCTGTCCTGTTAGCAACAAGTCAGTCATGGCGTATGGCTCCTCATATGTTAAGAAGTTCTTCTCTGTCTTTTCTACATTAGTTCAGAGCGTGGGCTTAATTACTGTGTGCAGGTGTACTGCTGAAATGCTGTGTCCTCTGTGGCAGCCATCTTGTGTTCTAACTACAGAAAGCAGCTGTTTTATAGGAAGTGAGCTGATAAGAACAGGGGTTTGGTTCAAAATGCAAAAAAAGTCAAAGTAATTTAAATAATAAATTATGCATTGTATATGTTTGCTTAATATTCATTGTTGATAAATATGAATATGAAAATATTTGATCTCTGAACACTGAAACTATTTTAGCCTTTTCTTATTTGTCTTCTGATAGTTTCTGCAACTGTTTCATTGTTGTGTGCTGGAGCCGAGTCAATTTTGTAAGAGCTGACTGCAGCTGTTTGCAAGGCTGTCCACAGGGATTTAGGTAAGGACTGATTGTTGGCCAGTTATCCATCTTTCATTTTCCTTTGGACTTCTGGAATCCCTTTGCTGCCCAGCTGAAGTTGCAATATTCTTGCTTAAAGCCTAGTTTCAAGAAAAAACAAACAAATAAAAGGTCTACCTTTAGATTTCCTTGGTCAGTGTATCCTTTATTTAATTAATTTCAAAATATAAGCAGCAAAGGCAGCAACAAAGCAACTTTAACAAGTAGGACTATAATTAAGATTAAATAGGGACCAAATAAATTGGCTTGATTTGAAATAAACAGAAGTTGATTTGATGCTGTATCTCACTTTGCCTTATTTTTAAAATTTTGGTTCAATGTGATTTAATCTAAGGTTAATTTATTTAGTGATATATTCCAAAAAGCAGCAAGATATAATACTAAATTTCATAATATAAACTGAAATGAAATGATTTGTTAACTGGAATCACAAAAACTAATCAAGTACACAAATAATACAACTCTAAATTTTGTTTCAAATTGATTCCTATGTCTAAAGTTTGTGTTATTAATAACCCTAGTATAACTCTGACTTTCCTAAGCGTTGTCTTAACACACGTTTTGTAGCTTAATGCATAATTTAATTTAGTTATGATCATTTATATGTAACGTATTTTCCGCACTATAAGGCGCACCTAAAAACCTTAAATTTCCTCAAAAGCCGACAGTGCGCCTTATAACCCAGTGCGCCTTATATATGGACCAATATTGGGCCACAACAGGTCTAGCAACTACGGTAAGCAGCTGCCGACTTC